>NKCJ01000142.1:0-82632 GCA_003947015.1 Fusarium sp. AF-6
CTCCTCCACCTCCTCCTCCACGCCTGGCTTAAACTTTGACGCCGAATTTGGCAACAAGCCTCAACCATTCACTATCCATGTCGACCAGACATTTATTGACGAAACAAAGGCAAAGGCGGCGAAGACGCGTCTAGTCGTCGACATGGACCAGCCCGACTATGTCGACGGAGTCCCTTCAAATGTCGTGGGCAATTGGTCTCGATACTGGGCAGAGGAATACGATTGGAGAAAGGTGGAAAAGTCTCTTAACGAGAATTTCAAGCATTTCACAACGACAGTCAAAGCTGGAGAGAACTACACACATCCCATCCCACTGCACTTTGTCCATCATAAATCCAACCGAACCGATGCAATTCCCATGTTATTCCTCCACGGCTGGCCAGGCACTTTTCATGAAGTGGCTGGAATTATCGATTTACTCACCAACCCCCCAAACGATACTCTTCCAGCATTTCATGTGGTGGCGCCAGACTTGCCAGGGTTCGGTTTCTCGCCTGCGCCTAGTTACCCAGGGCTCGGTTCCCGGGAGATGGGTCAAGGATTCAACGACTTGATGGCCCAGCTCGGCTACACCAAGTATGTCGGCCAAGGAGGAGACTTTGGAAGTCATATCCTGAGGACCATGTCACCCGACCATCCCGACTCATTGGTCTCGATCCTCTCCAACCTTTTCAACGTGTCGCCAAACTCGACAGATCTGGAACGTTTTGCCAAGAACCAGACCACTCCAGAGGAGACGTCCCTTATCAGCATGTTAACGGACCCCGGCTTTTCCTGGACTGCAGCATATTGGGATATTGAGAAATCTGTCCCACTTCAAGTCGCGATCGGCCTTACTGACAGTCCCGTGGCTTGGCTTGCTTGGCAGTACATGGGCATGCGAATGCTGAGCCCGGGCTACGAGTGGGGAACAGAAGAGATGATTACCTGGTCTATGTTGAACTATATCCAAGGACCCTATGGTGGATTTAGGCTTTACAAGGAAGCTGACCGCGTATGAATCCCAACCCGTTTGTCATTATGTTTTACTTGCTAACCATATTTCACACAATAGGAAGGCATACTGGCGGGTGTGTTCCCCTACGTTAAGCAGCCTGTGGGCGTCGTCAAGTATTATGGTGACGCAGGATACGACGTGGTACGTGGTTTCATTCTTCCTTCGTGCTTGAAATGTAACTGGCTAATATGAGTCTCTATCTAGCCTCTGGAGTGGGCTCAACGCCAAGGAAACATCACTTTCTTCCGAAAGAAGACCACGGACATTCTTGGAGGACATTTCCCAGCTACCATTAACCCTCAGGGCCTGGTTGAAGACTGTTGGGCTTTTTGGGGAGATAAGGAGGCTTCTGGAACGAGCGTCTTCTACTGATTCCACACTCTCGAAGACTGCTCGGGACTCTTAAGGGTGATAGGTTCCTAGTTTACCAACATTGCCATGTATTCTCATATATAGATAGATCTCCTTCGCTAGCTGTACGTACCTCACTTTTCACTGTATGGTGGTGAGAAAGGGGGTTTAGACGATTGTGGCTTTTTTTAGTCGCCAAGATGCTTTTTCCAAACCTTAAATCTGCCGAGCCTCTTTCTAGAACGACAAGTGACATTCTTATCGGCTCATTCGGGCTGTGAGGCTTGTTAACCGCGCGGAAGAGTAGGGCTAAATTCTCACTCTTCCTCATTTGGGGGCCAAGACAAGTCCTACCATGAATTGGGAATTGTTACCGAGTCCACATGGACCGAATGCTACCCTAGAACATGCAAGAAAGAAAGTCAAAACCGGTTACAAAGCGCTTATGAAACGAATAAAACGTCCTTTAGAGTGCTTATTTTTGACATCTGCACCGTTTACCCTGGACCAAGTCAAGGCGGACAGCCGAAATTAGTAGCAAATCACAATCAAAGTCCCTTTCAAGCCCCATTCCTTGGCCCCCAATGGCTCGGACTCAGACATGACTCCGTTGGATCGTGATTGGTCTGTTCGGACTAATCCCTACTAGTCCCACTTCCGGTGCTTGGCAGCTTGGGTCCAAACTCTCCTGGGTATCCAATTGTCATAAGTATGTATGTTTGCCATCGCATCGCGACTTGCAACCTCTTTGAGACTGATGGTTCTCTATTTGTATCGTATCCAGCCTTACCAGCCCTACAGCCCTACAGCCTTGTCTGTCTCGCGTAGAGAGCTCGTTTTGGGAGCACACGCAACTCGTGACCTCACCACTTGGATCATCTGTCTATAGACGTTAGACCTGAGACGTCTCATGCCGTCATGGCCAGAAAGGGTAGTCCAAAAGTCAGGACAGGATGTATTACCTGCAAGTGAGTTTTGGTGTGCGTCCAAGAGTGAGAATGTGTGACAGACAGCCCCGAATCTGACAAATGAAAAAATAGAGCCCGCAAAGTCAAGTGCGATGAGGCCAAGCCCGAATGCAATCGTTGTGTGTCTACAGGTCGGAAGTGTGATGGCTATCTACCACAGAAACAAGACAAGCAACGGCTATGGCCGAAGAGCCAACAGCTCTTGGCAAACCCTACTCGTACATTCCCGGGAATCGAGACCCGAAACGAAGGTAGAGCGTTACAATACTTCTGCAACGTTGCTGGACCCTTCTTGTCGGGTCCTGCAGACCGATACTTCTGGACGCATCTAGTCATGCAGTTCGCCGACTTTGAACCTGCAGTACGCCACTCACTTGTCGCCATTAGCTCCCTTTACGAGCACCTCCCATCTGGCTTGCCTCAAGGTACCGGGTCCCAGGATCAGAGGTTAATACTCACTCACTACAACGCCGCCATCCGCGAGCTGAAGACGATGACTGCTCCAGAGAAGCAGCCATTGGTTCTCCTCGTCTGCATCCTCTTTATCTGTATCGAATTCTTGCAGTCAAATGACGAAGCGGCTCTCAAACACTGCAAACACGGCATCACCATGCTCGCGCAGTGTGGCGCTGGATACGAGTGGACACGACAGTTCCTCGAACCCATCTTTCGACGATTGAGTCTGTTTCCTTTCTTCTTTGGTAGGGAGGACTCTCATTACCCGAGCCTTGATGCACTATCTGGTCCCGTCCCGAAAAGCTTTCAGTCATTTACCGACGCGCGATCTATGATGGACGAACTCTTCGCCCGGTCGGTTCGTATTATGCGATTGGGCGATGATTACCGAGTCGGGCAATTAAGACATCAGCCATTCCCCGATAGCCTCTACGACGAAGGGGTAGCCGTCAACTCCCTTCTGGATACTTGGGATACTCTTTTCACCACCTTTTTATCTACTGATTCAGGGTGCAACACCACAATCGCTGAGCGACCGAGCATAATAGCGCAACAGTCTTTACTCATTCGGTTTGACGTATGTCGGATCATGGCCGATATGGCTGTGGAAAGGGAAGAGGGACCCTACGACCGTCATTTGGAGAGATTCAAGAGTCTCGCTGAGCGCCTCGAGAGTCTGGCCTCGACCATTCCAATAGTGGCCAAGGGTGGAGATACACGCTCAGTAAGGTTCACATTCGACATGGGCTTCATGCCCGTCATGAGTTTCTGCACCCTCAAGTGCCGAGATCTCAAGACTAGGATACGGTTCTGGCGCCTCATGCCGGCTCTCGCCTGTGCACGCGAGAGTCTATGGAACCTGAACCTGATGACATCGTTGGTCCGACGAGTGATCGAAATAGAACACAAGATTCAAGTTGAGGACAACGGCAAGCACACAATTCCTCATTCTTCAGAACCCCCAACTGAGCGAATGAGGATACGACACCTGTGGGCGGATTCGATGCCGACATGTCGGGTTATACACGGACAGACTATTGTCGGCAGGGTTGCGGGATTCCTGCTATCGGACGAAGATGGTAATATTCACAGTCGGACGGAATTCTTTGATGACATGGATTACAACAATGGTTGAGTAACCAGGTCGGCTTTTATTAAACACAACACAACACGCACTGGATGCAACTTTACGGAATGTGTTCATGGCAAGGCAATGAATGGCATAGCGATTTGTTTTTTATACCTTTCTTTTCGTGGCCTGTATAAAACCTCCGAATTATTGTGCGACAACATGATAAATAAATAGTCAGTCTAAGTATGACGTGGCTATGACGACTTGTGTAAAAAATACACCCTTTGGCATTCTGGGCCGTTCATACTCAAGTTGTTCTTGGACTACACCCACCGCAGCGGATCATCATGTCATGATTGGTAAACAAGGAAGTGGTCTGTTTGGAGAATAGCGTTTAGCCCCAGAGCCCCATTGGATTATCAGGTGCTGCCAATGGATAACGTACGTTATGCAATTAAGCCAGTTCGACGTCATGTCACGTCAAGGTGCACAAGACCGCAACTCCTCTTGCTTTCACACCATCCATCGCATCAACTGAGCCATGGCTTCTCAATCCCCTGAGGACATCCTGTCCGTGATATCTTCATCCATTCATTCGCACTACGAATCTATTAAGTCTCTCAACTACGAGGTTGATGCCCCTACAACACTCTTGATCGACCATCGGCTCACATGTATAGATCCACTCTAATCCGGAGCTCGCCTATCACGAGCATCGAGCTCATTCAACCTTCACTTCGCTCCTCACATCTCCTCCCTTTTCTGAACTGGGAATTACCGTTACTCCCCATGCGTACGGTGTAGAAACCTCCTTCTCTGCCGACTTTGGTTCTGGTGGCCGCCTTGTTGTATTCAATGCCGAGTATGATGCCCTCCCTGGAATAGGCCATGCTTGCGGGCATAACCTCATCGCCTCCTCCGCTCTCACTGCTTTCATTGGTGCCATCCATGCGCTTAAAGTCTCTGGAAAGCCAGGGCGGGTGCGTCTTCTGGGAACCCCTGCAGAAGAAGGAGGTGGTGGAAAGATCCCTCTCATTGAGGCTGGAGCATACAAAGATGTGGCAGCATGCCTGATGACGCATCCTGGGCCCCAGTACCTCCTTGACGGAAACGTGACAGGCGTCGCCGCAGCCAAAATGCTGGCTAATGTGAAGTGGCGAGTGAGCTTTCAGGGAAAGACAGCACATGCATCAATGGAGCCATGGAATGGAGTCAACGCCCTCGACGCTGTGTGCCTCTCTTATAATGCAGTTTCTATGCTTCGTCAACAGATCCGGCCGCACGAGAGAATCCATGGAGTCTTTAACGAGGCAGGAGATCGACCAAGCGTCATTCCCGGCACGACGAGTGTTTCATACTATGGTAAGTCTGTCTTGGAGGAATCTTGATATGGGATAATGCTGATTTTAGGCAGTTCGTAGCGATACCCTCGCTGCGACAGAGAGACTTTGGGCTCGGGTCAAGGCCTGCTTTGATGGTGCTGCGCTGGCAACAGGATGCACTGTTTCATACGAGCCCATCAACACGTATGCCGACCTTCGATCTTCCCTTCCACTGTGTAAAGCCTTCATTCAGGCCATGGATACAACCACTGCCGACAACATACCTTGGCTGGATTCTAGCGACAGAAAATATGAGACTATTTCTCTCTTCGAACCATCAGACTTCATCGGAGGTTCTACTGACATGGGAAATGTCACCTATGTCTGTCCAGGTATTCACGTTGCCTTTGGTATTGACACAGCCCGTGGCCAAGGCAACCATACAAGTGGGTTTGCAGACGCGGCAGCACTGGAAAAGTCTTTTACTAGAGCTGTAGAATGGGGGCAAGGCATGGCCATTGTGGGATGGCGTGTACTTAGTGAGGATGCTTTTGCTGAAGAGGTGAGAACGGAGTGGGAAGAGGACATGAAGAGAGCTAGCCAGTGAGCTCTGAATAGTTACAAGGCGCAGATATCTCAGCTCAATTCCCAAAATTATAAATGCTCCTCTCTCGTTGATGATGCCTGTTACTTGACGGCAACTGAACATTCCAATCTCGAACCTACCCAGCTTAGACCACAACTCCCACTTATCCAGGATCCCGCCCATACTCCATAATTAGCAGCTCCCGGTACCTTTGAAGACTGACTCCCATAACATTAATAAACCTCCACTGGGTGTTGCTTTTGAAGAAATGCGCCCAAATCTTGAGCACAGCTAGACTCAAGCCCCGTGGATCCAACTGCACATCAACCTCCTCTTCTTCAAAGTCGACAACCGAGAAGGCTTCTTCGACGATGCATCGAACCCAGTGAAGCATCCGATCTTCGCTTGCTGGAGACATATATCAGCCGTGGACTTGTTGGATCACACTGAACTTACCATTTAGAGGGACGGTGTTCACGGAACATTGTAGAGACGCTAGCCACTTGCTTAACAGGACAGCGCACTCCAGGGCGGAGAGAGAATGGCGGACGCTCCAGAAAAAGGCTTGGCTCCGAGCTACACGATCGACTCCAAGTCTCACAGGAATACTCAGCGCATGTGCAGCATACAAAAGAGCTGATATGACACCATCACTCCTTTCCACACTGGGACATTTCATCAGAGCTTGGGCGATTTGCTTTGGATCTCGGGTTTCGAGTAGACGATGGGGCCCGATGTTGAGATAGATGCGAACATATGCAAGGCCTAGTAGGGAACTTGATGTGAAGGGGATCGGCCCGTTTTCATTGTTTGGGTCGAGACTGGACTCAGGGGCTTGCTGCCAACTCGTGGTCCAGGAGCGAAGGGCGCGACTAAGTGTGTAACATGTGTCAGTCACTAACTAATAGGTGCGGTTTTGTTACCCTCTTCAATAAGGGGATGTAAAGCTAGAACAAGAAGTTTGTGGCTGGGGAGTGGAACTTACTCGAGCTTGTCTACTTCGTCGGGCGGAAGAGACGCAGACTGATCCATGATGGGTAATGACAAGTCACGAACAACATATATCCTCTGTAATAAACCGTGTAGCAATATATAATTTCCTATTGGCGTGGGGGTGGGATCGAGTGCGCATTCACTGTTACGAAGTAGCAGTGAGAGTGTCTCTTGGAAAGAAAGCTGCTGCTTCTTGACCTCGTTGTGAGCCGCTTGCCAAGCTGTCGCTGTCGGAGCCAACCATTCTTTGGTATGACAGGGCAGCCGAAGAAGTATCTCGTTGGTTCGAAGGGGTGGGTATACGTTGTATGCGATGCTGTGTGTATGTGTGAAAGTGAAGGCGATGAACTTTGATCTTCGGACAGATTCTTGATGTACCCATGCGAGCCATCTTGTTTGAAGCGGAATTTGATCCGAATCACTGTTGCTTTGTTGTTCTTCCTCGTCCTCTTCTAATCCCAGATCCCGAAGAACCTGAATCAGTAAACCTTGGAGAGAAAATGCCTCTTGAATGAGGGATTGCTTCATCTCCCAGGTCGCATACCCCATGATGTTAATGAGGGCACGGACAGTGTCAATAGGCTCCCACATGCCACATATGACCCGTCCATGTTCCGAATTACCATCCGATTGCTTCTTCGGGGACCGTCCTTGCATGCACAAGAGACTAGCCGTCTTTGGACCGAACTGATGAGCTTCCTGTAGAAGTCGCTCAAAGGTTATTGCTTTGGCTGCGTGGAACAGGCGCTCTGCGGTGCGATGCTCAAAGCAATACTGCGCTCCAATTGTTGCAATTGACAAGACGAGTTCAAGCGGGCTGTCTAGGACGGACCAAGTTTGTACATGCATAAAGACCATGTGAGAATGGAAACCATCAATGTAGCTGGTAATGTACCGGGCCAAAGCGTGACGTGAGGGTAATCGGAAGTCGGGATGCAAGACATCTCGGAAGTTGTCCAATGATTGGCTCAAGCGGGCTCGTTGCTCGTCTGTGACTTTGAGCGTAGAAGGGGTCGCTTCATGAGCTCGTGAATCTATCATAAGGAAGACGAAAGTCAGTATCTGGTCTCACTCTCCCATCTTACTGCTCGACTTACCTTGATCGAAATGTGTATCCGAGGTCTTGTCACCCACAGGCACCGAGGGTAACCAAGAGTTGAAGGGCGTGCCGAGACGAGTTCCACGAGCGGGAGGGTTGCCTTTGGGTACTTCACCTGATGCCGTTTCATGGGCATCAGGGCCATGAAAGTATGGACTCCATTCCGCTGGCAGACCTATTCCGTCAAGAAAACCGGCGAATTCCCAGAACTGATCGAAGTTGTAATCTAGAGTCTGACCTGTTCTTAGTTAACAGGCCTGTTCCGCTCCGGGAATCAAGGACCTACATTGCTCAAATGTTTGCTGGGTAACCATCAGATCCTGCTGAGTATCCGGATCTAGGTAAGCCTGTGGATCATCCGGAAGCTGCTGTGGTTCCGCCCATGACGAGGCGTTGTCCAATTCAAGTGAAGAGTCGGTAGTAGTCGTTACCACATCTGCCGTCGGACTTAGTCGGCGGTTCTCGGCTTCACCGGTATGCAACGAAATGCGTTGATGTCTGGTGAGTAGGTCTCGACGAGCAAACGCTGCCCCACAGGTGCATACGAATGGCTTCTCTTTGGTATCTACATTGCCATACGTCAGACAGGAATGACGTGTGAGGTGGAGGAGACTGACGAGTACGAACGTGACGGCCCAAATGCTCAGATCGTTTGAAGACCCTTGTGCAATGGGGACAAATGTGAGGATCACCCCGACGTCGACGCCGAGGTCGAATGGCGCCGTCCCCGTGGGTCGTCATGATGGGGATTAATTTGTTGGAGGCGTTTGAGTGGAAAAAGAGGGAGAGTTGGAGAGCAGCAGTTGGAGGCTTTCTCAAGGTTGGTTTGTTAGTGGATACGCTAGGCCTTATCGACAAGGGGGGCGGAAACTTTGGGGCCATGTTGGTTTGATTTGGGGACGATTACTAACTGCTCCAAAGATAACGAGTCATGAGGTTGATTAGATTGGTAGTATACAAGTCAGAGTGATTACTTGAGGTGAGGGGGATTGATCCGATCGTCGCCGAATCCTCTATACCAGTCACAACTCACAATGTCTTCAACAATTCTCAGATTGCCAGGTGTGGCGTTTATCACTGGTGCTGGTGGCACTGGTAAGTTCCCAGAGGACATGTCAATTTAGCCAGTCGCTTACGGAGGGTGTTTTCTCTAGGAATTGGAGCGGCAGTAGCAAGAGCCTTTGCTCGCTCAGGATGCACACGTTTTGCCATAACAGATCTAAACAAAGACACTCTCGCCCAAACGCGAGGTCAAATTCTTAGCATAAACCCCGATGCAAATGTTCTCGCTGAGCCTGGAGATATATCGGACAAATCACATGTCGAGTCGCTGATTGCCCAGACTGTGAAACATTTTGATCGACTGGACTATGCCGTCAACTGTGCCGGCATTCTCGGTTCAGCGGTGCGATCGACGGACATGGACATGGCAGCCTTTGATAAGATTACGAATGTGAATTATCGGGGGACTTGGATGTCTTCCAGGGCCGCGTTGAAAGTCATGTTGCAGCAAAAGCCCTTACAAGAGCACCCCGAACAAAGAGGAGCAATCGTCAATATCGCCAGCCAGTTGGGGATTGTGGCACGTCCGGAAGCTGGTAAGTTGTTTTTAATTTCCCTCTCTAAGCTTATTGCTAACTTGTATAGCCGCATATTGTGCTTCCAAGGCGGCCATCATACACATGACCCGCTCAGATGCAATTGACTACTCCAAAGACAATATTCGCATCAACTGCGTGTGCCCCGGTGTTATCGAATCACCCATGACAACGGGCACGAAGGAAGTCACGGAGAGATTGCGACCTGCGATAGAAATTGCGCCGATGCGCAGAATGGGGCGGCCTGATGAAGTTGCAAATGCTGTCTTGTTCTTGTGTTCTAGTCAGGCGTCGTTCATACAAGGACATGCTTTGGTCGTTGATGGTGGATATACCATAAACTAGGTATTAGGATATGAATTTCATTCAAATATTCATGAAACTGCTTCGACTATAATGTCTTGAGTGAATGGTTGAGTGATGATCTAGCTGTAGGCATCTTATACCCAGAAACTTGGTCAGCCATGGGTTCTTTTCGGGGCGTCGTTGGGATCAACAAACGAGAGTAGTCATGTTTTGTTTCTTATCGAGATGCTAACCAAACTTGAGTCTATTCACCATCTATTCATATGGATGCTTTTCTAATCCTCTTCATGATTCGACAGCAAGAGCATTCTTATTCGTCGCACTGGCTCCATTCACCTTTGCCCAAGCATCCATCTTCAATGTCTCACCCACGTTCCCCTTCTCAGCTACTGGGCTCGGCGCCCTCCAGTCGAATGCCCTCTCCCATGCATTTCCCACCTTCAGGATCTTCTTTTCTTGCCACAGGCCGCCAACAATCTGCATGCCTACGGGAAGCTGTACTGTAGGATCTTCCGTAGCCGGTGCAAACCCAACCGGGATCGACATGGCCGGATGTCCCGTGACGTTGAACACGGCTGTATTGGAGGTAAGTCCTATACTGGGCTCAAAGCACTCTCGGGGAGTTCCCTTTGGATCACCGTGCTTAGGAGCCACATATGGGGTAGTAGGCATAATAACCACGTCAAAGTCTTGAAAGGCCTTCTCGTAGTCGTCGCTTATCTTGCGACTCAAGTTCATGGTCTTGCCATACAGACCTGGAAACTTCTCTGCAAGGTAAAGACCATTGATGACGGTATTCTTTGTTGAGGGAAATAGCTTGGCAAAGTTCTCGGTGGTCCAAGGAAGACGAGCGTGTTCGAACTCGGTCAAGTAAAGTCCCCTTCTTCCGTGTGCTTGGCCGATGATGTTCATTGCGCCGGCTATGCGTTGTTGAATTGTCCATATCGAGGGACCTTCAAGATGTGAGGGGATCGACACCTCTTGGACAGTGGCGCCGAGCTTTTCGAACTTGTTCACAGCCGACATTACAACATCTCGTATACTTGACTGTACGATCGGCTGGTCAAAGCCTTCTCGAAGGATTCCAATCTTGACACCAACAAGACTTGAATCTGGGCTCAACGAATTGGCGTAGCCATGGGAGCCATGTACCCCGGCGCCTAGCGCCCGGTCATCGATTCCATCATAGCCGGCCATGGCGTCAAGGAACATGGCGGCATCGAGAACAGATTGTGTCAAGGGACCCGCGTGATCATCGATTGCGTCTCCACTGGTAATTCCCGTCCACGGCACAAGACCATGTGTAGGTTTTAGTCCGACGCCTGTAATGAGGCTAATCAATACAAGAGTTTTTGAGTTGTAGATTGGAAGGAGATTGACTTACATCCACAAAGGGCTGAAGGAACACGGATGCTACCACCCTGATCAGACCCAATCGCACAGTCAACACGGCCTGATGACACCAGCGCTGCGCCTCCCGAGGTACTTCCACCAGCCGAATATCCCTTACTGTGCGGGTTCTCGACGATACCTTGAGCACTTGTGAAGGACGATGTCGAGTTGCAGAAGTTCTCACACACACTGGTACCGACAATATCCGCTCCCTGATCCAAGACCCTCGTGACAACAATAGCATCTGTTTTGGGTGTCCACGCAGGGAAAGCATCGCTTCCAAAGAACTGAGGTACACCCGCTACAGCGATGCAGTCTTTTAGGCAAACCGTCTTGCCTTTGAGGGTACCGGCGCCGTCAGACTTGCCTTGAATGAGAAACTTGTGCGCCCATTCATTACCAAACTCCTGCTCCTCAGCAGTTGCTCGGTGAAGGTTTAGGCGAGGATAGAGTTTCTCATCTGGAACAGGCTGGTAGTCTGGAAGAGCAGAGATGTGCTCAGCACAGTCATGGACTGCGGCAAGAAGCAGATCAAAATCGCCTGCATCTTTGGGGTCAATGCCAACTCCAAGACGCTTCTGAAGAAGCTTTTCGGCATCGCCTTTCTTGACCGGATTGTCCCTGGAGTTGTCTGTCAGTTGTGAATGGCCGGAGATAAGATTAGGAAAGGGACCATACGGTGAAACATCCTTGAAGAAGACAGACATGATGAACCACGCTCTTGTCTATCTGAGGAGCCAAGATACAGTCGAGCGAGTGGCGTCACTTTGAGATTCAGTTATCTTGCGTGCCAACGAGACTAAACATTCTTTCACCTTCAGCTTTTCAAGGATGATAGAAACTATCAGTCGTTATCAGCTGCCTAAGGTTGTTCTCCTAGACTGACCCCGACGATCGGAGGTTGGGGTCATATCCAAGATGGGGCTATGGGGGGTGGTCATCTCCCTCTGATTGGATAATCTTACCCCAAATTCCTGGCTTCTCAAAACGGAATGATCGGCATCACGAGAACAATCCTTGGTGGGGACAGGATGTTTGCCAAGATCAAAGGACGAGCCGTTGAGCCGAGGCTGAAGCTGCGAACTTTGACAATGTCGCCCCGAGATATGAAGAAACACAAGTGCACGCCGTGTTTTATCATAGGTATGGTCCAGGGTAAGATCGTTCGAGAACTTGGTCCGAGATATATGTTGATCTCTCCTTTGGAGGTGGAATAGGATCATACATTAGCTAAAGTATCATTATCTTTTTCTCGAATTGATTGAGAGTATACTCTTCCACAACTTTCTGTCATCCTATTTAGCAAGCTCGACTACCATCCTCCCCTTAAAGTCCCTCTTCTCATATCTCTCAACTATCTTGGGAGTATCTTCAAAGGCAACTCGCGTAATTTGAGACCTGATTCCACTTCTTCCTACAGTCTCCATCATCCTTGTTGTACTCTCTGCACTGGCAACATAGCTCCCCTTAATAGTCAATTCCCGAAAGACCAGAATACTGGAATCAAATTGCCACTTTTCTGGAGGAAGACCTAGAACAACCATTGTGCCCCCGATCCGAAGGAGTGACAGTGTCCAGTCTGTGACTTTGATTGAGTCTGTGCACACAACCGCAGCTGCAACTCCTTCTTTGTTCGTGAGCTCAAAGATCTCGTCGACGGCTTTGGGGTTGTTTGAGTCAACTATGAGATCTGGTAACAAGTCCGGCTCCGGAACATCGGTTGCCAGAGTTCGGCCTGCCTCGTGATTGTCGATGGCAACCGTGCGAAAGCCCATCGCCTTAGCGAATTGAAGTCCCAAGTAACCAAGACCACCGATTCCAATGATGGCCACAGTGGCATTGGGCTCTAGGTCTTTGGTCGCCTTCTCGAGGGCGCCCCAGACTGTCGCCTATTTGGTACATCGTCAGTTTTTTGACTTGGAAAAGAAAGAAGGTAAGCTCTTACACCTGCGCACATCAATGGGGCTGCCTGGTCAAATGAAAGCCCATCTGGCAACAAAATGGTTGTCGCCGGGTCAGCCACCATGTACTCAGCCAAACAACCATCATCTTTGAAACCCGCCATTTCGCGATTCTCACAATACCGGGGATCAAATGTGCCATTGTACCGCTTTTTAGACAGTAGACAACCCGTGCATTGAGTGCAAGCTTTCTTAAAGTTGAGCACACCCACACGGTCGCCTACTTTCCAAGAGCCGCTGCACCGAGCGCCTACTTGCACGACCACTCCAGCTGGCTCATGAGACGGAATTATGGGAAGCTTTGACTTGAATTGGCCATGGTACACTTGGAGATCTGAGTGACAAAAGCCTGCTGCGTGGACTTTGACGAGGAGCTCATTGTCTTTGATCTGTGGCGTGCTCGTGATGACTATCGCGTATGGCTCATTGTACTGTGTTGACAACCCCAGTCAGTGACTTAACCACTTATGACGGGCATATTGAGGTTGAACTGACGTTGTGGAGTTGGGCTGATTTCATTTGCAAAGGCAAATCATTGGAAGACATCTTGCTATCAGACGATGGTTTGAAGCTGTCAGATCAAAGGATGTAAACGACAACCGTCCAACTATAACCGCGACTGTGATATCACCCCGACTTACGTCTTGATGACCCCGACCTCATTGATAGCTATAATCCTTCGCTTCACTATTACGCTTATCCTTGTTGTCATGGACCCCATAATTAGCGACCCCATCATAGGTACTCCATCCATAAAAGACCCCAACACCAGTGATCACGCGAGTCTTATCTTGATGCCTCCAACGCTTATCTTATCAAGGATCCATATGCCGGGTTTGTGCAGATAATTACCCTGGACTAAGGCCCCCTCTTCCCCGGAATTATCTTCATTAATGTTTCACTTGTCACGAACCCTTATTCGCTTGTGAGAAATACCCTCAATCTTCAATTTCATCAAATCTATCATCATGGGCAAGAAGCGCGTTCTCATTAGCTATGGTGTTGACGTTGACGCTGTTGCCGGATGGTTGGGATCGTATGGCGGCGAGGATTCAAGCAACGACATAAGCAGGGGTAAGACATTCGCCTCCACCGAGTACATGAGAAGAAATGCTGACTCTCATGCAGGTCTCTTCGCTGGCACTGTTGGTGTCCGACGAGTGCTCAAGTTCTTTGAGAAATACAACATCAAGTCAACATGGTTCATCCCCGGCCACAGTCTGGAGACCTTTCCCGAGGAGATGGCCCTTGTCCGTGACGCAGGCCATGAGATTGGCCTTCACGGATACTCGCATGAGAACCCAACAGACATGAGCCTAGAACAGCAGCGCGATGTCTTGGATAAGACATACAAAATGCTGACTGATTTCTGCGGCAAGCCACCACGTGGCAGCGTTGCACCTTGGTGGGAGACCAGCATGGAGGGGGCGCAGCTACTCCTCGATTATGGCATCGAGTACGATCACAGCATGTCGCACCATGACTGTCAGGCGTATTACCTGCCCACAGGAGAATCTTGGACCAAGATTGATTACAAAAAGAAGGCGGCTGACTGGATGCATCCGCTCAAGAAGGGAATCGACACTGGTCTGGTTGAGATTCCGTCCAACTGGTATCTTGACGATCTCCCTCCTATGATGTTTATCAAGTCAGCACCCAACAGTCACGGCTTTGTGAACGCTCGGGACGTTGAAGACATTTGGAGAGACCACTTTGACTACTTCTATCGGGAGTATGACGAGTTCATCTTTCCCATGACGATCCACCCTGATGTATCGGGGCGACCGCATGTGTTGTTAATGCACGAAAGGTAAGTTGCGCGAATCTAACAACTGAAGTTTTTACTAATAGAATTGACTGTAGGTTGATCGAACACTTTATGAAGCATGAGGGCGTTGAGTTTGTTACTATGGCAGATATTGCGGATGATTTCAAGGCAAAGAATAAGCCTGCGCCGGGCGCCATCATGCCAGCCGCTGCTGGATCAATTTTGAAGAATTGAATGTTCCATAACTCAATTCGAATACAAGATCAGTTAAAGATATTTTTGTGACATGCAACTCGTTTCCAAAATTTTGATTCGACATGCAATCTACCTATGTAGGCATGGTAAGTCTGGAACTTACCCGCTGGGTCATCGCTGTAGCAAATAATATGCTTCTCATTGACTAGAAACTGATATATATTGATATATGAACGAATCAAGTAACTTGAATAATTGAAGGTTTCTTTTGTTTTTATTCGCTGATGATGAGAGTGTTCCTAATTTCCATCCAAGCCCCCCAATCGATATCTCTAACGACGTGTCAAGCCGGTTACAAGCTCAAGCTACCATGCCAAGACCTTTCTTCAGAGTTCCATTCACCCGTCAAGGATGATATCTCTATCATCCGAGGATCCTATCAGCGTGGTTTCTAGAACCAACATCGACGTATGGTGTTGAGTCTTGCTACCCCAACGTAATCTAGCCCCGCTCAAAAAACACCTCCAACTCACAAAATGACCCCAACTACACGATTCATGCTATCAACATCATCCACGCTCCACATAGACCATGAAACATTATCTATGCCCCATGGGGCTAACAGACCGGGCATCCTTACCCCAGATGGCTTATCTCAAGTCTTGGGATTGCGGGGGGTAGGATTGGAGCTTTTTTTTTTCTCGCCAACCAGACCAGCCCCCATATCAGCAGACCCGTGTGAACCTGTCGCCTATGATATATATGGATCGTCGTCTCTGAGACAAAGACTCGGAAATAGAAACCTCATCACTGTCACTTCTTGGTTTCTTTAGAAGTATCTTGGACAACGATCTGACAGACTACGATGGCTTCATCCAAGAAGTCTGGCGATGTCATCGCCCCTGCAGACAACAACAGCATTGGCAGCATCGAGCCTGGAAAGTTGGAACAATCTGATGACTCCTTTGAGGTGTTCAAGAGTGGCGATGGAAACGTCGAGTTCCGAACCGTTGGTTGGATTCACGCCTCGGTCATCTTTCTCAAGAGTAGGTTACCGCCCTTTGTCCGATTTTCGGAGCCCTGATTGACCCTTGATAGTCATCTTCGCAACTGGAGTCCTAACTATCCCTTCGGCCATGTATGTTCTTGGTGCCCTTCCTGGCGCTATCAACGTCATTGGATGGCAAGCCCTGAACACATACTGCGCAATTGTGCAGGGAAACTTTCGCAACTCCCATGCTGGCTGCCACTCGATCGCCGACATGGCTGAGAAGGTCGGAGGCGTCTGGCTGCGAGAAGTTGTCGGTGTCGTTTTCCTGGTCACGTTTGCCATCGTCGGCGCGTCCGGAATTTTTGGTTCATCTGTTGCACTGAACGCTCTCTCGAACCATGCCATCTGCACAAACTACTTTATGCTGGTGGCTACGATTGCCGTCTTCATTCTCGCTAGTGTACGCAAGTTTGAGAAGATTGCATGGTTGACCTGGGTTGGCTTCTTGTCTGTCTTTATTGCCGTCTTTATCGTCGTGTAAGTTGACTGCCCGCACCCCAGTTCCTTAATTGATCTAATGCTGACTCCCTCGTTTATAGTGTTGGTGTTACAACCCTCGATCGACCTGCTGCTGCTCCTCAGACTGGAGACTACGAGTTCGGATATCACACGATTGGCAACCCAACCTTTGTTGCTGGTATTACTTCTGCTGCGACCATCTTCTGCTCAGGAGCTGGAACCTCGGCTTTCCTTCCCGTCATTTCGGAGATGAAGAGGCCGCGAGACTATAACAAGGCTGTTTACCTCTGCATGGGTATCGTCAGCGCTTCGTATCTCTCCTTCAGTCTGGTTGTTTACCGCTGGTGCGGTAAATGGGTTGCCTCGCCATCTCTAGGCAGCGCCGGAGGCACCATCAAGAAGGTCTCTTACGGAATTGGTCTCGCCGGCCTGCTCGTGAGCGCCTGTCTTTACATCCACGTCGCCGCCAAGTACATGTTCGTCCGCCTTCTCCGAAACTCGCCTCATCTGCAGAAGAATTCCGTTGTGCATTGGTCCGTCTGGTTCGCCTGCACACTCAGCATGAGCATCGTGTCTTTTCTGCTCGCCTCTGGAATTCCCATCTTCAACTATCTGCTTGCGTTGGCAGGAAGTTTGACGTTTGCTCCTCTTGCTCTTGGCCTGCCAGGATACCTCTGGATCTATGACCACCAGCACTACCGTACTGCTTCAGCTTGGAAGATGGTGGTGTACTACCTACACTGGGTCCTGATTGGTATCGCGGCTTTCATGACTGTTGGAGGCACGTATGGAGTGATTCAGCAGGTGATCGATGCGTACGCGAATGGCGAGATTGCCTCGGCTTTCTCTTGTGGGGATAACAGTGGCTCTTCGTGAGCACTACGCCCGATAGCCATACGTAATAGCCATACGGTTCTTGTCCACCGTGTGTTGTTGCTTCTGCCTGAGTTTGATGGACTTGTTGGCTAGAAGTTAGATGGAATGCGATGTTAGGGGTTAGATAGCTTATCTAAATAATAGACTCAATCAACTTGATCTGCTCGTGCGATCCTCTGCTGCACAACGAAGAGAGACTTCCCTTTTAAGTAACTGCAAACTAGTTGGTTTCCTTGGTTATGACCACATTTGCAGGCTATTCATACGGGGTATCTACGATATAAATATGCTAATAGCTGAAATATTACAGACGTGACTGCTTTGGAGCAGCTTGACATGACACTTGCTTGTCCAAGCTAGACACTGGTACAATTAGAATCTCATCCATGACTATTTCTCTGGCTGTAGCTCGATGGTACCTGGCAGCAAGGGCTGTTGGCCACCACCCATACGCAATGAGCCCACGTTATCGGGAGCCACCTCGTATCCCGTGGCCAGCTTGTCGATCTCTTGGCCAACCTGAATTATTCCGGCCTGCGAGAGATAGAAATGCTGTCCCATCCAGGATGTCACCTGCGGAGGACCGATCCAGATCCTGACACTACAGATGACAACTGCCGCGACACCGATCAGGAGAAAGACAATAGCGGCAACCTTGTACAAGCCCGTCCCCAGGCGGGCACCGACGAAGAAGGGATACTCCAAATTATCACGGTCGAGTTCGTCGATACGCACGGTACCGATCCTTTCCTCTCTCCCAAATGGTCGAGCTGACCGCTTCAGATGAGTGAATAGATCCGTGTCACCAGCCTGAGATGCCCACGCCGCCATGGCACCCCTAACAAAGGCGCTGACGCCCTGCTGTGGTGTCGTCCCCGACGAAGATAGCATCGCATTGACCCAGTATTGGAACTCGGGCATGCTATCGAAGACAACCTCAGCACTGACTGGTGTTTCGTCCCATTTGAGCACCGTGACGCCGCCTGTTCCCGTGTCGTTCAAGAAGCCGCAGTTACGGCGATCAACACGTCTCTGCACCTCGACAACAAGGTAATTCAACTCCCACATGCTGCGTTGTTCCACGAGAACCTCGCCTTCTGATCTCGCCTCGGAGGTTCCGAGATCTGCCCATTGTATCTCCATCAGCCCGTTCCGCGAGAGGCGATACTCGATAGTGGCCCGCGCGCTGTCGTTGGTACTCGAAGGTAGCCACTCCTTGTTTGTCGACTCGATTCGTGTCCAGTTCTTAGTCTCGGTTGTCGACATGTAGAACCGGTCCTCGGGCTCGTTCGGCCGCCAGGTCCCAGTCATAATGATCTCCTTGGTTACAAGCTCTCCCTTATCGCCTGCACCAAAGATGCTACCGCAGTCAGGCCAGCCGACCATGAAGATTCCCCTAGGGATCGCGGTCTGGTTGCCGAGGATCATGTGGTGAAAGGCCTGGTTGTCCCCGCCGCCAGGAGTGTCACTGAACCAGGGGCTGAGGGTGCCGTTCTGGAACCCATCGACGGGAGGAAGACGCAGGACTATGTCGTCGGGCGCAAGGGCCATAATAGTTGAGATAGATACCTCCGACACACCGAACTTGTATCCTATCGACGTGATGACGGTGAGCAGTGCCACAGCGTACCGCCCAAAGACAAGACGTGGGAAACCCCGAAAGCCGAGGTTTGTCGGGGCCCTGGGCTGCGAGTTCAAGTAACGAGCGTAGTCGAGCCCTTGCTGCGTCGCGGCTTGTCGGGAGCACCACCAATCGAAGAATTGAGTGTATGCCTCGCCCATGCCATAAGAGAGGGCGCCGAAGCAGAGGCCAAACAACGCGACCCAAGTCTGCACACTGAGGCCGCTACCGATGTGGAAGTTGGCCTGCCAGGGGTCCGTAGCGAAGTCGCGCTGGTTTCCGCCGAAATTGACGATCGCGTTGACAGAGAAGAAGATGAGCAATATGCCGCCGAGAGTGAGCGCTGCAAGGGATAGCAGGCCTAGGCGTTGGAGCCTTGCGAAAGGTGAAGACGGAGTCTCGTCCATGGCGTGCGCGCAGCGATGTTGAGAGAGCTGAAGTTGAGAAATTGAATCTCGGGGTCATGATCAGATTTTCAGTCCCTGAAGCCGACGCCACCTCGCTTGTTGGCGTTCAGCTGAGGCGTTGCCAAGATCTTGGCCTGCACGTTGTCAGTTGTCAGTTGGACCTGGGCGTGGTGGACGCCTTGCCAAGAACGCCTAGTTCCCTTTATAACTAGCCTGGGATGCGACTTATGAGGGATCGCTATCATTAGCATGAAGAAGGAAAAGTGTAGGAGGATAGACATTAGCCATCTCACCATAACCCTATATGAAATGGGGGAGAGCGAAAAGTCAGCGCCTAGTAGTCGCAGTTGTAGCTGGGGCATCGAACGAGCTACTGAAAGAGAATCTCGGAGGATAGGCACCCGGGCATTTAAGAGAACGGCTTGTATCATTTGGGACCCAAGGAATGTCTCAATTTAGGGATTAGATTCATGGTCTAGCGGGCGTCATCCACAAGGACAACTCCTTTGCAACAGCTATTTACTCGTCTATCTCACCCTCCCCTATCGTAATGCGTGGCCCCTCATAATTCTTTCTTCCATCAACAATCCACTGCACAAGAGAGATAACAATGATAACAGCGAAAGCCACGACGCAATAGTTCATGGTGGTTCCGTCCACAGGCAGCGCAGGCGGAAAGAGGAAGAGCACACTGGTAACAATAGTGTAAACGAGCCCGATGATATTGGTCGTCCACCCAAGCCAATTTGGTAGCGTGAACGCTCTTTCGGGCAACTTGGATCGTCCTTGAAGAACAAGAAGCCCAACTGGCATGCCGTAGCTAATACCCAGTGCGACGACCGAGGAGGCGATGATGGCATTGAAAGCGACGGTTGATCCGAGATAGATACAGCCAAAAACAAGAGTGATTGCAACATTGAGGTAAAGGGCATTGAGCGGCACTCCAAGTTTTGGGTGAACCTTCCACCAGATACGTGAAGCCGGAAGACCACCGTCTCTAGCGAAGGCGAAGACCATGCGAGAAGAGGTTGTCATGACGGCGATGGCTGCAAAGATGAGGCAGAGTAGAGGGAACATAAGGAGACACACGGCGCCAACCTTGCTGTTTGTCGCAAGATAGAAAATCTCCAGCAGAGGGCCAGCAGTCGAGCTGATGATCGTTGATGCATTGACCATCCCTCCGGACACAAACAGGACCACGACCAAGAACAAGAACCCAGTTGTAATGCCAATGTACTGGCAGTACAACATGATCTTGGGCCCTTCAATGGCAGCATTGGGGATTTCCTCAATCATGTGTGCCACAGCGTCAAATCCAGTGAGGCCTAGGCCGCCCTGCAAGAGGCCAAGAAGCCAAGCAATTCCATCAGGCCACCCTGTGGTGTTGATAAAGGTTGCAAAAACATAGTCTGCCGTAGCGTAGTCAGGCGCTGCGCAGGCAAGAAGAGTGATAGAAATGATAAAGAACCCAGCAATGCTCCATGTAAATGCAACGCCGTTGATTCGAGGGAGGATAGAGTGAAGGAAGGCATTGGTGGCAAAGGCAACACAAGCAATGCCCAAGTAGATCAGGAACTGGTGCCACCTCTGAAACTCGTAGTCGGGGTTTTGAAGAGAAATGATGTTGATGATCAAAGTGCTTGAAAGGGAACAGTTTGTGGCAACTAAGCTGACCCAGCCGCTCATGTTGATCCATCCAGTCACCCACGAAAGCGGAATCTTGAGTGACGGGGGAGCAATTGTAGCAACCCAGTGGTACTGGCCTATGCTCTTTGTTAGTTCCAAGGATACAACATTTTACAATCTGGGATACTGACCTCCAGCGGTGGGCAGAGCTGAAAGAAATTCGGCGAGACTAGCAGCAAGAGACAAATTGCAGATGCCAGCAGTGACAAGTCCCCAGATGACAGCAACAGGACCACCTGAGGGCAAGGCGAGGGAAAGAGACGCTGCCAGGGCTGTCCATGAATTCAGGATAGCAAAAGCTAACCCTAGCATAGTCCAGCGACTGAAGTTGCGTTGAAACGACTGGGAATGACCCAGCTGAGCCAGCTGGAAATCATCGATATTGGTGCTTTGCTTGATACTCATCGTGCATCGGCAAAAGACTGAGTTGTATTGAAAGGGGTAGTCAGCTTGTAACAGCGAGGAGACTGCATTTCTAGTAACAGTGATGTCTTATGCCATGTGAGTCTTATCTCAAACAACTCGGGACCTTGCTTACTACCCTCCTTCCTAAAAAGTACAATAAAGGGAGACGAATGCCGATATCACCTCACCGAATCGCGGGGAAGCAAGTTTACGAGCTGATTCGTTGGTTCGTAGTACGCTATGCGAGCACAGTCATCTGCACCCTCGAACTAGGGGTCCGCCAAGCAGGGGAAAAGGTCGGTCATGATCCGCCGTTATCTTGAAGATGCGGGGAAGCCCTGTCAAGACGGAGAGATATGCGCGTTCTCGATGCAAATCCGATCCGTTTTGATACATTGCAATCTATTGTCCCAACTCGGTAAGCGTGCCTCGTGATAGCCCGAGTCCCACAACACGGACGTCAGTGCTTGATAACTAAGATAGATTGGGCGATTGATCCGAATTGCTTCAGTGATAGAGGCCATATCAAAGTCTCAGTCGGCTTTTATGTGCCCTCTGGCTTTGGTATTTTGAAAATTCTGCTTCACCATGCCTTCCAAGAATAATGAAGATCGAAAACAGCCAGCGCCCTCTGAATACATACGGCACCTCTAAACAACACCATCACCTCATAAATACCCCAGGAACCCATGTGGAGACGCGTCATTCCGGCCCTTCCTTGAAAGCTGGGGTAGCTCTCCCAAAGGTCCCCAAAAATTGCTAGTCAACTGCCAAAATAGGCAACAAAATGGGCCAGCGCCGAGCGCAATCACGATAGCTACCAAGGTACTATCTACGATGCGGTGGGTAAGTGTGAAGAATAATCCGCCTGATAGTCGTGCGGCAGGTGGGAGAAACCTAATATCTAGATCTAGGTAGGTAACGGATAAGATATGGGATACGCACAGGACAACGGCAAGTCTACTATGTTCACGATCTGTCTATTTATACCATCGCCATGTTCCCGCAAGTCATGATGGATCACCTCACCCTCGCACCTCGTCGATTCAAGCTTACTTGTAAGCCTCTTTTAGCCACACTTTCTTTTGGTCTTTATTCAGTATGCGACCTCTATCTTCAAAACTCCTTGCGTTGTCCTACGGCATCCTCCTAGGCACAGCCCAAGCAGCAGTGATACCTCGCGATGGGGGAAAGACCTGCAAAAAGACCAAGGTCGCTGTCCTCGGTGCCGGTATTGCTGGAATAACGGCCGCCCAGACCCTGCACAATGCCTCAATCCATGACTTCCTCATCGTTGAACACAACGACTACATTGGCGGCCGAGTCCAACACACTTCCTTTGGAAAATCGTCAGACGGCAAACCATTGACCGTGGAACTCGGCGCCAACTGGGTTGAAGGTCTTGGATCAAACCCCGTCTGGCGTCTGGCTCAAAAACACAAGGTCAAGAACGTCTACTCTGACTATGACTCCCTCCTCACCTACGACCAAGACGGACCAGCCGACTACTCAGATGCCTTTGAAGAATTTGACGAGAAATTCGACAAGGCAACAAAAGATGCCGGATACATCCAGACCGATAACCTCCAAGACACTTCAGTCCGTGCAGGTCTCAGTCTCGCAGGCTGGAAACCTAGACAGGATCCCTACAAGCAAGTCGCCGACTGGTGGGGATGGGACTTTGAAACTGCCTATCCTCCAGAACAATCTGGTTTCCAATTTGGAATTGCGGGAAACAACGCCACCTTCAAGCACTTCAGCGATGAGACCAACCTTGTTATCGACCAACGCGGGCACAACGCCTGGATTATCGGCGAGGCCATGGAGTTCCTGACAGAAGACGATCCAAGACTCCTTCTTAACACGACCGTTAAGAAGATTCACTACGGCAAAGAAGGCGTTATCATTAGAAACGAGGATGACACCTGTATCGAGGCCGAATTTGCCATCTGCACATTCTCTGTTGGCGTGTTGCAAAACGATGCCGTCACCTTTGACCCAGTCCTGCCGCGCTGGAAGAGGGAAGCCGTTGAGCAATTCCAAATGGGAACTTACACAAAGATTTTCATGCAGTTCAATGAGTCGTTTTGGTCAAATGAGACTCAATATTTTCTCTATGCCGATTCCGAACGAGGTTATTACCCGCTTTTCCAGTCACTGAACGCGGAAGGGTTTCTCGAGGGCTCCAACGTTCTTTTCGCTACCGTTGTGGCTTCGCAGGCGTACAAGGTTGAGTCACAGTCTGATGAAGAAACTAAGGATCAAATTCTCGAGGTCCTCCGGTCTATGTTTCCCGATAAGCATGTCCCTGAACCAACTGACTTTATGTACCCCCGATGGACCAAGACAGAGTAAGTACCCTTTCTATCACGCTTGTGTCACACTGGCTAACCGGATTATTTAGGTGGGCGTATGGCTCGTACAGCAACTGGCCAGTTGGCATGACCCTCGAGAAACATCAAAACCTTCGTGCCAACGTGAACCGATTATGGTTCGCAGGCGAGGCCAACTCTGCAGAATTCTTTGGATACATGCATGGAGCGTGGTTTGAGGGTCAGGAAGTAGGGGAGAGAATTGCTAGAATTATTGGTGGAAATGAAACCGAAAAGTCGCAGCAGATGAAGAAGTATGAGGTTCTTCATGGAACGACGACGTTGGATGAGTATAATGATTCCAATGGTTGGTCGACGCCTTTGGACGACTAAGGGGGGATAGCATAGTCCAGAACCTTGACGAGGAGGAAGATATTAATCAAGAATGATCTTGAAAAATTAAACATGAGACACCACCGCCCTATTGCTTTATTCTCGTAACGTAGCCGGCGCATTTTTCTTTCAACAACCATGGGGACAGTTAGCCCTAAGACAGCAGGGAGGATACCGGAAGGAGGAAAGAAAGAAATAAAAAAAAAGAGAAATCTACTAAGAGGCCTAAAAATAACTTTAGTTAACATAGAGCCGGCAGGTAAACCATGCATGTCAGGCAGCAAGCAGTAACTCTTATATAGCTACTAGTCTTAATATAAGTAGTCCTTTACTTATTATCAGAAGATAGATTATTATAAAAAACAAGAATGAAAGTAAAGTCTCTATGTGACAAAGAGCCTATCCATGTGGTAATATATTATAGAGAAGATAAACTACTTGTTCTTATATATAGGGCGTCTGTTTTAACTAGTGATTAAGAGAGGCTAGGCTGCTGCCGCTGAGCTAAGGAATGGTATAATTCGCCTTGTGAGATATGAGCGGCTAAATACTTGTCGGCAAGACAGACTCCTACTAACCTTGTTTTCTTTATAAATGTCGATAATATAGTAAGACCTGACGTGTTGGATATGATCTGCTTTGGATGATGAATACTGCAGCCTCATGGTGGACAATTTTGGGCATGACAAGGTTTGTGACATATCAGTGCCCCGTTGTATTTGGCTTGCTAGTAAGATCTACTAGTCCCAGCACGATCCCAATGCGTTCGATGACATATTTCGATAAACAGGGGGCAGTACTTGAGTGTTGTCCCTATATAGTAAGGAAAGTCTCCGCACTTCTTGGAGAATCCGAGTGACAGCTTAACAGGATTATGATTTTACGCACTAGACTCAACCTGAGCCCTCGATCGTTGGCTCTCCAGCTTTTCGACAACCCCCACTGCAACGAACACGACGCTCGCCCCAACTATGTAGGCTACATTGAAGCTATGTAAAGTCAGAAGCACCAGGGTTCCGCCAATCGACAACAGCAAAAACAGGTAATGACGAGTCAGGAGTTGTTCCAACAAATAGAGGATGATTGATATCGTTCGGAGAACTGCTCTCGCTGGGAGTCGAATGAAAGGATTGTCATGCTCCTGAGGGGCGTCCAGCTGTTAACATCCTGGCCGAGAAGACGAGCTTCGGGATTTCCCTCAACATTGACTTCTTCATCATAGGTGCGGCGGAGTATGTTGCGGCTAGCGGGAAATAATAACACCATTCTCATTCAAAATTCATCCCTCCAACCTTCACTGACAGGTTATTTAGCTGGTGGTTGTAACGCAAACGGGCCTGACGCTAAGAACAGATGTGGAGACATACAAACTTGGTGGGGCTGATGCTCTTGGACGGGCAAACAGTCGATGCGTAACTAACTTGCAACTCTGTACGGCCGCCTCCTAAGAGTGTATTTCTGGACGACTTGAGCAACCTGGAAGTTGAAGGAGAGGAAGCAAATTCGGGAGGCGCCTGCAGAAACACGTGACTACCACGTCACAACCCCTCACTTCTCAGGCTTCCCGAGAGCCTGATTGTCGATGCTGCACAAACTCGTGCAGTCCTTATTTCGCCGTCTGCGACGGCTCTCTTTCGACATGGCGGACCCGATCTCCATAATTGGCCTCACGTCGAGTATAATCACGTTCATTGAGTTCGGCATTCGAATCACCAGAACTGCCCGCTCAATTCAAGCTTCTGGGGTTGGCAGGGCTCCTAAGGTTCAGGAGCTGCAGAAGGACTTGGAGGACATGCTTGCCAGCAAACAGCAGATCCTAGATCGAAAAGATGCTGGTAGGGTCTCAGGGAACGAGCGCCAAATCACCGACATGGTTAAACAGTGTGATAAGCTCGCAGGAGATATGAAAAAGGTAATCGACAACCTCATCGGAACATACCAGCGCTTTGGGAGTGGGGGCGCAGCATTCCGTCTGATCAGGAAAAGCGGTGATTTCGAAAAGCTCCAAAAGCGTTTAAAGGACTAGGATTCAAAGATCAGAGAGTGCCTACAGCAGTTGCTAGACAGGTAAGATATAGCATAGCAACACTGTTTTTTCCCCTTTGTTAAAAGATTCTTGTCCTTACAGAACTTGTATCGGGCTTTTCCATGTCATGGCCAGCTTATTTGCTCTTCTTTGGCTCGCAATTTTTGCCTCACTGGCGAGTCTTCCCTCAAGCATTGACCTAATTAACATCGTCTAGCGAACGCCATTCTCAGCTGTTTACAGAGCTGAAAAAGATCCACGAGCTTCATGTCCTCCACGAGATCAACCAAAGCACAGACATTACGCAGCTTCAGAACGACATCTTTGAAGTTTCCACCACAAGGAGCGACGATATTGAAACCACTGAGGCCCAAGTGACAAGGCTTCGGACGAAACTCGAAAAGCTGGACCAGGAAGCAGAGAAGCAGAGGCCGCAGGCTCAAGTCATCGAAAGTCTATGTGTTAGTGTGTTGAAAAGACGTCGAGATAAAGTTGTCACCGCAGACAGCAGTACCAACTCTTGGCTGCACGACTCACAGCGTACATCTTTCTCTTCCTGGCTAGAATCAAATGACAGAAAAGTATTCTGTATCAGTGGCCTGGTACGTTTCCATCGTGCATTAGCTACCATCATTTTAACAATGGATCTCTCCTTATTAGGCGGGCAGCGGAAAATCGACTTTGATGAAGTACGCTTTTGACCATCCACAAACTACAGCTAGCCTTCGAAAGTGGGCAGGGCCACTGGACCTCTACTGCGCCAGCCACTTCTTTTGGAACCAAGGCTTCCCATTGGAAAAGTCGCGGGAAGGCCTCTTCCAGTCACTCCTATACCAGATACTGAGGCAAGTGCCTAGCCTGGCCTTGCTCGCCGATCCTGATCGACCGCGGGCTGAGGAATGGAAATTCGAACAGTTGGAGTCGTTTTTCGGCCGTATCACACTGAAGACCTCTCTCTCGACTAAGTTCTGCCTCTTCATTGATGGCCTAGACGAGTACGACGGCGATGAAATCCACATTGCTGAGCTGATCAGGTCTATCTCTCAGTCACAGCACATCAAGGTCTGCATATCTACTCGACCTCGAACCACCTTCCAGAATCTTTGGCCTGCGGATTTATCAATGAAAGATTTCACTCAGAACGACATGAAAGTGTATGTTGAGAAGATTCTGGGGAAGAGCAAGGAGTTCGAAGCACTTCAGCTTGCCGACTCGACTCGTGATGCATTGGTGAATGAGATCGCCAAGCACGCGAAAGGAGTTTGGCTTTGGGTTGAATTGGTCACAAAGGACATTATTCAGGCTGCAAAAGCCGAAGGGGATGATCCTGACAAGTTTCAAGAAATCCTTAAAGGATTCCCGCAAGATCTGGAAGAATATTTCAAGCACATCATCAGTCGGGTCAACCAACTCTATCGCGTGGAGATGGCAAAGTGCTTTCTCGTCACCATTTTCGAGGTTCAACCGTTGCCTTTGTACGCCTTTTATCTTCTCCACAACGAAGAGAAAGACCCGGACTATGCGGTGAAGGCTGAGATTTCCGAACTCCCGGCCAGCGATGCCATCCGGATTGGCGAAGATTGGAAGGAAAAGATCAAATACAGATGCAGCGATCTTCTCATCATTGGAAATGGCAAGCATCCTGTTTTTTTAACGCAGCCTGTCGATTTCCTCCATCGCACCGTCCGGGACTTTCTCAGAGATTGGTTTCAAGACGAGCTTTATGACGAGTTGAAGTCGCCCTTTGTCCCACCGATCTCTCTCTGTCGAATTATGCTCTTTTTCTTGAAGAAACAGCCCCAAGGAGAACTCAATTCACCCAAGCACTACAACCGTATGATTGAGTTGGTAGATGAACTCCTATACTATGCACGAGAGGCTGAGAAACACGACCGTTGCGGAGATTTGCAAGTATTGCAGGTTGCAGACATACTGGATGAAGTTGATCGAGTAAATACTACCTTGATGAAGAGGGTGATGGATAACCACTGGACGCATACAAGAGATCCCCCCAGGACCCGAGGGTATTATGAGTACCGCGAAAGAGGTAACTGCAATTTTATCGCTCTTGCAGTTCAAGCACGCCTCGTCAAGTATGTGGAAGCGAAACTCGACATCACCCCGAACCTCTTGTCAAAGCCAGGACGGCCACTGCTGGACTATGCACTCGTCCTCGCCGAGTGATGCCAATCCAACTCCCGTATCATTCAAAGCGAGATGAGTCAAACATCGACACAGACATGATTGAACTACTTCTAAAACGCAAAGCGGACCCCAATCAAGTGGTACATTCCTACAGCGACCGCAGCGTTTGGGCCCTCTTTCTGATTTCTTGTTGGGAGTCAGTCAGACGAGGGGAAGCTACGGACACTTCCAAATGGGCATGGTATCAGGCAAGTCTGATGTTGATCGAACATGGAGCGAGACGTGACTGTTTCAGTTCGAGGGAATTCCCGAGTGTGGAGAATGTCTTGGAGGATATCTTTGGGGAAAACAGAGCGTCTAATCTACTGAACCGAATGGACAACCAAGGGGGCATGACTCCTTGTCCTTGGCTTAGTTGGGTTCGCTCTTTTTTCTGAATTGCAATAGGATGTATCTATAGGAATGGGGGTTTTTCTAGGGGGTACTGATCACGAAATAGTGGGCGTATAGAGTCTTATGTTCTGACTCCTTGCTTTTTTAGTTTCTTTGGACTTATTGAAAGCTTATCCTCGGAGTGGTAAGTTATAGGTGCTATGGCTGTTATCTTTTTATACTTCTCCTTTACTAGGTGTGCCTCTAGATAAGACCCGGATCTACAAGATGGGATAACTAGATTAATAGAGGCAATATAAGATGTCTATGAATGTTCTCTAGATAGACTCGAGGCTAGAGTTAGTATACTGAATGCCCCGCAGGAGAAAAGACTAGGTAAGATGTCCTGATTGCCGGTAGGGTATAAAATAGTAACCTCTTCAATGCGAGTGGAAGTAGGGTTATGGAGCTCCTAACAAGCTGAGGGCGTGTCCTGGGACACCAAGTAGTGACTTGAGTTCATAGATCAAACGCCCTGCAAGGGCAAAAAAGGCCCCCGAGAGGACACTAGACATGGAGATGCCCTGAGGCAGCTTCTAATTTTCGTATTAGAGCATCAACATGAATCTCAACGCACATGGTCAGCACCGTACTGGTAACTTTGCGTCGCTGGGCGGGCTTTTCCCCCTTGCCACGGAAGTGCCGTGGCGTACCAGCGACTGGCTTACGGGATGCCCGGAGTTGTCAATTTGACTATACGATAATTAATTAGACAACGTTCGTCTTCAGCGAAATGGAATACGGTGGGTCTATTGTCTTCCACCGAAGGGAAGGTTTTAGGAGGGTTCCATCTTAGGACGAACAGGATTCCCAATAGCAGCAAGAGACAGAGCGTTCCCAAGAGTCACTTAAAGTGCCAAGACTAGTTCTCTACCGCCGTCAAAGGTTGTTGGGAACTGATGAAAAGTTGATGCATTGACACCTTTGAGGCCCATTCTGGAGGCTCTTTGAGTCCCCCGATAAGATAGCAAGTGCTTCCTTGGCCAATACCATCCGGCATGCCCGTATTCTCGGAAGTCGGATTTCTAGGTTCTCTGAAGTACATCTTGGCCTACGGTAATTAAGCTAAGTCCGACGTAGTATTGTAGTCGGCAGATTAAACTAACCTATGGGAAGGTTGAGGTGTGCTCCCCATTTCACTATATAAAAGAACAAAAACTCCATTAAAAATTATATCATGCTACTCAAATTCTCGCTTTCGACTAGAGCGAGGGGATATTCAGTTCACCAAGTCAAGCCTTGATCACAATGGCGGACGACTCCCCACCCCCCGTGCCCCAGAAGATTCCCGCATCGGTGAATCTCAGACCTTTCATTGTATCTGTTCCTCAACCTCGCATCGACAATCTGAAAACACTCCTCAGCATATATTATCCAAACTCATAGTGAATCTGGGATTCAGCAAAACCGGCTCCGTGATCCAAGGTGGAGATATTGGCTCGCCTATTGCATGCAGTCTTGCTGCTCAGGATTCGGCCTGCAAGCTTGTTCATGTCAACTTGTTTGTCATGTCGCCTCCGGAGGGGTTTGCTGAAAGTCACATGCATGAGTATCAATTCACCGACGAGGAACTGACGGGCCTACAACGCGGGAAGAACTTTTGGACCAACGGAACAGCGTATGCCCTGATTCAGGCAACATGGCCTTCAACTGTCGGCATCGCAATAGGGTCTAGCCCGGTGGCATTGCTGGCTTGGATTGAGGAGAAAATGATCGAGTGGTCTGATCAGACCCCAACTCTTGACCTTGTTCTCACGAATGTGTGCATCTACTGGTTCAGCGGATGTCTACCGACGTCTTTGTGGAGCTACCGGCAAATGATGAGTGGTGGAAATCCACCAACTGGATGGGAACATGTCAACGCGCCAATGAGGTTCTCGGCCTTCAAGTATGAATCTGGTAACCCTCCGAAGGCATGGATAGACACCACTGGCAAGGTCAAGTGGTACCGGTGGCATGCCGAGGTACGTGAACTTTAAAATGCCTTTGATGGGATGTTACTGACCTTTTAGGGTGGTCACTTTGCGGCTTTGGAACGACCGACGACACTTTGTGGTAATGTGGCTGAGTTTATAGAATCTATGGATAAGCTTTCGTAGCGACAGGATAGACGAGAAGGCAAAATAACAACATATATGGGACTTGAGCATTCAATGTCTACAATTTTTCCGTGATTAAAGCTTCTCTTTTGTGATTAAACCATCTCATGATGCCATAATACTGGCGAGTTCGGACGTCAGGACGAAATTGTCTATCGGTAGGACTGATCCCGTTGCCTTAGATGTGCGGGCATTTTATTTAGGCTGCTTAGTATAGAAATGAGGTCATTTGATCACTAGAGTTTTATGTATATAGCCTTTTCTACAGTCTACAGGGGCATATTGAACCGCTTCCCCTCGGAGCCGGCGGACCGGCCCGTGTTTGCGGGGAGCCGTCAATTCCGTTCCGAATCTGGACGTTCCGGAGTGTCCAACTCCGGCATCGCCAGATCGATTAACTTTGTTGCCTCACAGCCATATGTAAGTGATAATAGTAAAGAGATGCTTGCTTTGAACTGGTTATAAAAGGTCTGATATAGCAGCCTTGTAGTATATGTCTTGAGTCTCAGCAGGACTTGGATAGCCTTGAACTCAACCTCAACTCTCTGGCCCGACGATACTTCATTATGAAGTGCGCTTCCATCGCTGCTCTTGGAGCTGCACTCGCAGGCACTCTGGTGTCCGCGGTACCAGCTGGTTTTGTCACTACCAATGGCGAAAAGTTTTCTCTCGACGGCGAGGACTTCTTCTTTGCCGGTAGCAACGCCTACTACTTTCCCTTCAACATTGTATGTTTGCGTGTCCTCATGTTTTCAAAAATTCATTCTAACTCTCACAGTGGGGAACGGATCACTACCAGGACGTCAAGGTTGGCATGGTCGCCGCAAAGGACGCTGGTCTGAAGGTTATCCGCACCTGGGCGTTCCATGACAACAACAGGACTTACGTGTCAGGTGGACTACCAAAGTATGGCACAGGTGGCGAAGAGACTGTTATGCAGTTTTTCAACGATGATGGAACTGTCGATATCGATCTAGGTGGTCTCGATGTTGTTATCGAGGCTGCCGAGGCTACCGGCATCAAGCTCATCTTGGCATTGACTAATAACTGGGCTGATTACGGAGGTATGGACGTATATACCGTGAACCTCGGTGGAAAATATCACGACGATGTAAGTGAAATAGCCTGTCTTCAGTTGCCAGTATCTGACAAGCAGCAACGCAGTTCTATCGCTTGCCAGCCATTAAGAAGGCATACAAGAACTTCGTCGCAGCCATCGTGAACAGATTCAAGGACTCCCCTGCCGTTTTCGCATGGGAACTTGCCAATGAGCCCCGCTGCGGTGCTGATGGCAGCCGCAACCTCCCACGTGGTCCCGACTGTGGTCCTGAACTGCTGACGTCGTGGATGGATGAGATGAGCACCTATATTAAATCGCTCGATGCTGATCACTTGGTCACCACTGGAAGTGAGGGTGGCTTTAACCGGGAGTCTAGTGACTGGGCCTACAACGGTGCAGACGGCGCTGACTTTGATGCTGAGCTCAAGTTGCCCAACATCGACTTCAACACCTTCCACTCCTATCCCCAGGCGTGGAGCAAGACTACACAGTGGGTTGAGCAGTGGATCGTCGACCATGCTGAGGCAGCCAATGGAAAGCCTGTCGTCCATGAAGAATACGGCTGGACTGACAAGTCGACTCGTGTCAGTGTTTTAAGCAAGTGGCAGGAAGTCTCGCTGCAACACGAGGTGAGCGACATGTACTGGCAATTTGGCTACTCCGGATACTCGTACGGAAAGAACCACGACGACGGAAACACCATCTACCTCGAGGATGACGAGGCACAGTCGTTGGTTTACCAGCATGCTGCTGCTGTCAACGGCGGCGAAGTGCCTCCCCCAAGCTCGACCACCTCCGGATCCACTCAGCCAACTCAGACTGATGGCCCACGACAGGTTAAGTATGGACAGTGTGGTGGTTCTGGATGGACTGGACCAACTCTGTGCGAGACTGGATCGACTTGCCAGGTACAAAACCAGTGGTACTCCCAATGCTTGTAAAATGCACGTCGTCGGGTTCAGACACTAGGCAGAGGGGTTGATGGTTGGTGATTAAAATTACCTACTTAATTAAGAAAGTGAGAGTCAATGGAAAGAAAGATAATCAGTTTGCCTATTTCCCCTGCGTCAACATCGGCCTCGATCTTCTGGCCCAGTTATCCCGGCTTTAACTATAACACAGAACACATTTCTAATACATCATAGCACCATATCCCAATTCTAACACAGTGGCCCCCCATATGCCGCATGTTATTGCACCTCAGTCCGCCTGACTGACGACTTGCTATTAGACCCCAGTCGCCGCCGTCCGAGCCGTGGCTTTAACCATAAGCGGCCCCTTCAGGTCACTCACCCCCACACTGATCATCTCTGGCAGCCTACCGAAGAACCCTCCCCGAGCCGCTCCCTCTCGCTCTTCTGGATCAACAATCTGAAAGTCAAATTCGCGCACTAGGGTGCTGGTAAGCTTGTATATATTGGTCTGGGCCAGTGTCTTGCCGAGGCACTGGCGGCTGCCTAGGCCAAAGTGCATCAAATAGCGGGCACGATCGGCTGTTGCCTGGTCTTCCCAGCGTGAGGGGTCAAATACGTTGTGTTTGTCGCCCCAGACTCGCGGGTTGTGGTGGAACGCGTGGTTGCAGACCGCGACAGACATCTGGATGTTGGGGCACGCCGCCCGTCAGCACTCGTTGAGCTAAGACGTCTGCGGCAGACTTACCCCTTGTTTGATGTGACGCCCGCCCACAGACAAGCCCTGCGGCTCCGTGACCTGTCGTTCTAGCGGCATAGTGAAGATGGGGGTCAGGCGAAAGTTCTCCCGGACGCAGGCGCGGAGATAGGGGAGCGAGGTCTCGACTTGTATCACGCTGTAGGCCGGATTGTCGGCGTCTAGGGGCGGAAGTTTCTCTTCGATCTCGCGGACGCACTCCTTCAGCACGTTTGGGTTGTGCAGGAGGTTGTAAAAGAGCATCGTCGCGGTTGCGCTTGTTGTATGCGTCCCGGCAATACTGTTCAGGATGTGTTAGGCTGGTTTTCGTGGAGGACAGCTACGCCCAAGCAATCAGGCAAGAGCAGGACCCAACTCACATGAACCCAAAAGCCTCGGCCTCGAGGTCAATCCTGTCAATACGCTCGCCAGTGTCTGGGTGCACCGCCAGGATCAGCCTCGTCAAAATGTCTGTCCTTCCGTCTGCTCCGTCTTCCTTCACTTGGTTGAGCCGCCGTTCCACACACTCGGAGGCAAGCTTGGCACATTCCGCACGCCCCTTGAAAAGATCCTGTAGACCACTGTGCGGTACCAGAGGAAGCCACTTCTTAAGCGTCTGAGTCATGGAAGGCCATGCCCCAAGGACTGAGCCGAGGAGCGTATGAGGGACAACACGGGGCACTAAGGACTCGTCGTCGGATACTTGTAGGTTAAAGGACTGGCTGAATGCTAACTCGCCGAGGACATCGATAGTGTAGTAGTGGAGGAGCTTCTTTAGATCAAAGGCTCTCCCATCTTTAGCGAAGCCAGAGATCTTATCGCGCAGAAGCTTTATATTCGCATCTAGGTAGCGCTCCATCTCTCTTACACTAGCGATAGAGAAGCTATGCGACATATGGCGTCGCCGGAGCGAGTGGATCTGTAACGAGGTAAGTAAAATACGTCGGGCATACAAGGCAGGGGGCGTGGCGTTTGCGGACATACATCGACAGACCTCATGCCAAAGATGTTGGCCGTCTTTCCACCGAAGGCATCATAAAACTTCGTCTTAGGGAAGCGCCGGCCACCCTTCTGGTATACAAGAGGAACTATCTCCTCGGCGGTAATGCTCAGCTTATTCGGCCCGTAGCGGACAAACTCGCCGTACTGGGAATGGAGCTCTGTCAGTGTGTAGGGCTGCTTCAACGAGAGATATTGCTGGACCTGCCATAGGTCCGTAATAGATGCCAGAAACGGGCCCGGATAGCCCGCGAGGGGATGAAAGAATCTTTGATACACGATGTAGCCCAGGCAGGCCACACATGCTAGCCCCGCGGCAAGGCCGGCTAGCGATGAGGGGGTGGCAGCCAATGCTAGTAGTAGGGAAGGCATTGCGGTGGATCATAAATGTGCTCTTTTTATAAGGTAGATGAAGCCGGCTTGAGATGGGATAACTGAGCCAGAAGATCGCGGTGGATCACGGCGAAGAGGGAAAGGGTAAGTAGGCGCTGACGGGAGATCCTGAATCAATAGTCAGTCGCATCCATGTCTATGGCTATGCCAGCATATATCATGGACTGCCTGGGATCAAAATGGCCTTCCTGGAGCGTAAACTTCCGTATCTGCCAAGCCAATCAAGGCCCCGAGACTCCATGGACCTGACTTGGTGGGGCGGCAGTCGACACCCCACCCTTGCCCCGCGTTTAGCCCCACGTTTTAGCCCCTCTGCCCCCTCTGATGAATGTGGGTGGGATGGCTCGGAAAACTTGCAGGCCCCTGAACTCGTTCCGCAGATGCAGGAGGCGCGTTATGTGGCAGTGTTTGTAATATACATGATCATGTCTTGTTCGACTTGCTCGCATGGAAGACTCTGATCAAGCGGAATGATATAAAGCCATTTCCTGCTGCACATGTCGAGTATCTTCGCACAAGGGTGATCATCAGACAGCAGATCATTATTCTTCCACAGAAGACACAACACATAAATTAGATAAAGCAGCAAGAAATTCAGTGGCTCTTAGCGGACGTTATCAGCCAGGCATAGCCACTAACTCAGGAGCGAGGGTTTCGGATTATAAGACCATGCATCCATCTATCCCTTTATCTGACTGCAGGTAGATAGCTCCGATGGGCACGGCGCCCTCAGCTCACATCCGTCTGATCCTCTATATCGAGCAGCGAATCACTCAAGATTTTCAGAACATGACAGAACCCCTTTGCTTTCCACTTTCCTACGTCTTCCAGCAAACTGGCAAACTCCAGCAGGATTCTTTTGGCAGCATTATACCCGCCCTCGAGAATGACACCCGAGAAACTAACCACACCACCAGCCCAGATAAAACGGCTAGCCGGACTTTCCTGGCCATCGCTGACAACGGACGAAGGCGTAAATAACGGAGACGCCCCCCAGTCGCCCCCTAGTGCAGCCCAGTCTACCTCACTGAGAAACTCGTATGGCTCGGCGTCCTGACGCGGGACGCTGGAGTCGTCGCGGTTCGTGGGCATCATGAATACATAGAGTCCTAGAACTAGTGCCGCTGCGAATATGGACGCCTCTGAATGAAGTGCAGTGCCGTCATTGAGGCCCCGGCGGGCCATAGCCGCGAAGATACCGGCCGCGTGGAGGCACGCCCGCCGTGAGTACCAGGTCTGGCTCCAGAGGGCGATGGCCTGCAAGGCTTCGTGTGCGCTGTCAGGCCCCTTTTTTCCAGCAGCGAGCTCAAACACGTCTAGGTTGGCAAAGAGGTGCAGGTTTAGAAAGTGCCACATTGTGATACAGTTAGGGTTCTTGAACCTGAGAAACCTCTCGTGTGCGACGTAGACCTCGCCCAACGTTCGTGACATCACTCTGCCTGTCTCTTCTGACGCAAGAACCCTGCAAGGCGTGTCACCGAGTGCGTGACGGCGCGCTTCGAGGATACGGATCCAGATGATGGAGAGCAGCCCGATAATACCCTCGGACGAGAAATTCGGTGATTCTGCCAGGAAAATCTCCAATTCGTGCATATGAATCACGATATATCCACTATCGATGCTGGCTCCTCCGTCAATAAGTCGCTTCCATGCTCTGGCAGAGGAACACTGGAACAATTTCGCGGAGCAGGGGTGCTCAAATCGCACGATGGGATCGCGAATGAGTGGCGGCTCACTGAGCCTGTGCGCTAGCCAGGCATCTATCAGTGCCAGGGAGGCAATGAGTCTAAAGTGAATTTGGCAAGGTTAGCTGATGGAAGGGGTCCTATCGTCTAGAGACGTATGTAATGGTGGTGATGGTGATAGTAGTGATGGGGGTTGACGACGCACTGTTTGACGCTTTCCATTCGCCCCCAAGCCTTCCACAGAGCGTCGTCACTCGTAATTCGACTCTGATGTCCGACTTGCGGACTGACTTGTTTTAATAGATCAATCATGCTTGGGGAAGCAGGTCGCGCGGCAAACAGGCCCGATGTTTGGGCAACCTGAATGGAGGTGGATGAGCATCAGGGTGGTTTATGATGCCATTGATAGACTTACTGAGATTGCTTGAGTGTACAGCATTCGAATCAGCGTCTCGTGCTGGCTGCACTATTAATTTAAACGTTAGCGTATATCTAACACACAAGGAATTACGAGACGGCTAGCCGGTACATGAGGCTTACACGAGGTGGGCAGATCTTCCACGCTTTCAGGAGCACCGTCGCGGAGGTTAAGTAAGCGATGAGCTTCGCCGAGCCGCCTGGTCCGAAACATGGCTTGGCCAGGTTATCACAGCATTTCTGAGTTGCCGCCTACACATGAGACAGACAGATCATCCGATCAGCAACCGTCTTCCCGACAAAGAGGAGCATGCAGATTAGCGACAGGGCCTAAATACCGGTAAGAAGTGCAGTGCTAGTGTGCGCACTTGCTTCGATTCGAGGAGCATGAGTCCTAGAAGGCAAAACGACCAGACGACCAAGTTCGGTACCGACTTTGCCGAGAAAGTAGGCCGGTGTATACAAATGAGAAGGGACTGGGACTGGCGGTAAACAACATCGAGGCCGAGATTGAGCAGTCGAGTCCCCGGAAAGCCAGGGCGGCTGACGCTACCCTGTGATGGTGGGAAATCCAGGGCAACCTCGCGCATCATATCTTGACGTTTGTCCTCGTCTAGTCCCCACGTCGATTCATTCTCCCTGCCGACAGACGGAGCCGGCGAGGTTTCCGCGATGGACGTGTCCATTAAGATGTTGTCGCCCTTATGGGCCACCACCTCGGCCCATAGCTTGGCTGCTTGGTCATCTGCCAAGGACGATCCGGTCTGTGGCCACAAGCGCATAACGTGGGCGAACCGCTCGGCGGGGATGCCGCTAGCACAGCCTGAGCTGGAAGTTTGCAACCTGGAAGCCGTAGAGGGTAAGTAGCTGTCGAGGGCAAAGTCCATGTAGTCAAAGTAGTGGAGGTGGTAGTTGTTATTGTTATTGCTGCAGTTGTTGAAAAGGTCAAAGGCGCCTTCGTACAGCTGAAGGTCGGTTGGATGGGAGTGAACAGGGTCGACTAAGGGTTGAGTGAGTCTAGTGGGACTGGTCAGGTCGGTACCACGGGTGGATGATATCTCTCCCATCAGGAAGGAGGGATGTAAGAGTTCGCTGAAGCCATCACTTGGGAGAGGAACCGCCTGGTCCTGACCTTGAAAGCTGGTGCCACCGTCGACATTGTGAGGCCGTGCCGCAGCCGGATTAGAGGCGACGGAGTCTTGTTGCGTCGTAGGTTCTGGGAGTGGTGGTCGTTCGTGGTCGTCATGGCGAGGTTCATGCAAGGTTGGTTGTAGCGTCATGTTTCGCGATTCGCTTAATCCTTGTGGGTGAGCGTGGAGCATCGAGGCCGTGGCCAGCGCGTCGAGATCGGCGGCGACGGGCGCCTCCTCTACATGCGCCGGCATGACTTCCCGTGTCGGCGGCAATGCATCATCATCGTCAGTCTCTGTACTAGCTGTACTAACGGGACCTTGACCCTGGTCAGCCCTGAGGGAGTGTTGGTTGACCTGAGCGGCGGTCGCCCTCGAGGCTGCACGGGTGCCGTTCGGGACATTGTCCGGGCCATGGAAGAACTTGGCGTGTCGGAGCAGCACGTCGCTGGGTCATGGGAGTCAGCGACCGAGCGAAAACGAAGCTACCAGAGCATGACATGACCTGACATGCAGTTCTGGATTGAGTATATGACTGACCTCCGCGCGTATCGTCGTTGGCACTTGTTACACTGGTATGGCCTCTCCCCGGTGTCTGTAGGTTCAATCGTCAGTTGGCCAACTTAAAACAAGGCGCGCGCGAATCAGCCAGGTAGCTAAGCCCCGAGAAGAGGGGAGAGGGGTTTCTCACGAGATCGTTCATGACGCTGGAGATGTTCCGACTTGGAGAAGGTCTTGTGGCAGTATCGGCAGTTCTTCATTGTGGGCTAAGCCGTCGCTCGTGGCATGTGGGAAGGCGACTGGACCAGGTATCGACGTGGGGCATCGACGAAGAAATGGTGGTGGAAGAAACGGGTGGAGGTGGAGGCGGAGGTGGAGGAGAACAGCTCGGGAACTGAGAAAGTAGACACCTCAGGCAAGTACATAGCCACAACATAACTTCTTGAGCTACTTCCTGGCACATTGACGTATTGGTTAGTTTATGCTGAGGGGAATTACAAGCTGGACTGCGGGGTCGGCGAGCCAGCTGGCTGCGTAGAATTTATTTCCGAGGTTAAGTTAAGAATTAAGACTGGGGTTCCGCCTCCCTTCAACTACTGTAGCATTAAACCTCAATGCTGAAAGACACCGTGTAACATATCTATATGAACCACTACAGGTTATTCTATTGGAAAATCGGCTCCTACTTGGAAACAAAAACCCTGGTCGACTACCGAAAGCTTCTCTGCCCCGTCTGACAAGTGCCCTTCACAGCTTCGCCTTGCCAGTTTTGATCAGAGACCATGCGGCCGAGTCGATCTTGCTGTACTGCTCACCATTCAGCCAGTAAGTGCTATCCGTTTGGTCTGTGGTCACCGCGGGATCCCATGAGGGTGATTTCAGAGCCACACTCGACTGCTTGAATGTGGCTGTCATTTCGATCCTTTAAGAAACAATGTCAGGACCGTCTGCCAACACCAATAGCACAACGGGATTTATCAGTCAGATGCCTAGTACTTACATTGGACTGAAGCGGACTAGCTTGGGCAACTGGTAAGCGGTCAATCCGCCAGACCGAAGCCGGCTGTAGAGGTGATCGACGAACTCGGCCTCTTGTGAAGGGTCGGCCAAAGTGATGGTGGCTGCCCCTGCTTGCCCGTCATACCTAAGCAAGAGCACAGCCCGCATGTCAGCATGAAGGGGAAAAGGAGGGGAGGCAAGGAGAGAAGACGAAATAAGTCCTTACCCTTCGAGCTTGACGCCGTAGGCAAAGCAGTTCTGCACGTTCGGAAGCTGTGCTATGTGCCCACGCACCTCACCCACACTGACGTTCTCCCCTTTCCATCTAAATGTGTCCCCCGATCGGTCGTGGAAGCGAATCCATCCGCTTTTCTGGCGTACTAGCAAGTCGCCAGTCCGCTGGAAGAGGTCGCCCTTCTCGAATACATCAGAGATCAACTTGTGCTTATTAGCCTCGGGGTTATTATAGTATTCATTATAAAAGGCCATAGACCGCACGCGGCCGATGGCTTCACCAGGCTTATCTGCTGAGACATGGACACAAAACCCCGTCGCGGGGTCCCGGTATGGCGCCTCGGTGGTAGGGTCAAACTTAACCAGGAATACATCCTCTTCGGCATAGCGTTTTACGGGCCCGGCGAACCCAACCATTCCAGCGGCCCCTTCAGAGCGTGTAATGTTATCAAACTTCGCAATGCCCTCGGTGGACCGGTAGACCTCGCGGATTTCTGGGATGCCGAAGCGGTGTTTCAACTTCAGCCAAACTTCTCGATTGAGGCCATTTCCATGAGCCACGATACACTTGTGTGCTCTGTCTGCAGGAGAAGGCGGGGCGTTGACGAGCTACCTGCATAACTCGCCGACGTAGAGCATCCGCGTAGCTCGACTCTCAACGAGCTGCATGGAGAAGCGTGAGGCTGAGAACTTACGGGCTAGGCAGAGGGTGCCTGAGACGCCGGTGATATAGTAGAGACCGGCTAAGAGGGCGGTCGCATGGAAGAGCGGCAAGCAGCAGTAGATGCGGAGCGGGAGATAGGTCTTCCGGTTCTTGACATCGACAGTGGTTGGTGTCGATGCTAGGACGAGCAGGAAGTTCTTCACGGCGACAGCCTTTGGCTTGCCACTCGTGCCAGATGTGTAGACCAGGGCGCCGATATCCTTGAGGAGACGCTTCGTCGGCTGAGGTGCCGACGCTGCCATGGGGTTGGCGAGATCTTCATATCGAATCTGGATGATTCCAACGGCGGCGCAGACCTCTGCCGCCAGCTGTAGCGGGGCAAACGAGGAGAGGGAGAGCGAGAGCGTTGGGGGTGGCTGGTTGACGCTGGCCAGGTCCGCGATGGCCGGGGCAAGGTCTGGAGTGCAGACCAAGATCTTGGCATTCGCGATGTCAAGGCAGTACTGTAGTGTTTGTCCTGTGGTAGTTAGTTGCACGCGTCGGTTACACCTTACTACCGGGAGTTCATGAAGCCACGGAGTCTTTACTCCGCGGACGTCCATGTGGAATGGATGATAACACCGCCACTCAGTAGGTATGCTGTACAAGACGATAGGTAGAAACAGCTGGGAGCGATGGAAGGCATAAGAGTCTACTTACTCTGGAGCGCGGTGTTGATGAGGGCCGGGATGGCGCCGAGCTTAGATACCGCGACTAGAGACAAGACCATTTCGGGCGAATTGGAGGTAAAGACGGCTACCACGTCTCCGCTTGAGACTCCGTGATGGTGGAACACGGCGGCTAGTTTCCTGGATTCTATCCGATGTATCACAGTCAGTCAGACTACTAACATGCCACAGCTAACTCCAAACTTTGGTACTGAGGACTAGCAAGGAACGCAGGGCCACTAACCCAGGATCAGCTCGGCATACGTCCACCCGCGGCCCTCAAACCAGAGGGCCTCTGCCTGCGGCTTTGCCAGCTGCATCATATGGTAGAGGGAGAAATCGTCGCCCAACGCGCGGGCTCGCTCATCAATGCGGTTCCGGAACGCCTTCTCGGAGAGTAGCTGGTTTATGTCGTAGGATACGCCGTAGCGAGTGTTGGCATACAAGGCGCTGAGGAGCGTCGCCGTCGCTGCGCCAGCTGCGATTGCGGCTTTCTTGACCGGAGTCTGGAGAGGATGAGGCATTATGTATTCTTTAGGCGTGCGAACTGGACGGGTTGTTCACGCTGTAGCGAGTACTTTTCTGTTCACGAGGCGAAGGAAGGAGGAGAAGGAAGAGTATGAATCTGATTAGAGGAGCCCATTGTGTTGAATTGACACACCCCGGATTGACCCCATCCCCTGCTGGCGGAGCAGGCATGTGGGGTCAACCCGGGAAGTAGAGCCTCGAGTTAAATTAGGTAGTTACAGGAATAAATAAGTCCAATGAGTTACTCGAGATCTCCCAGCTTCCCTTATCCCAGGCGTACTTCGTGCTTTTCGTCATGTCGTCTCCCATAGACGCCCCGTCCAAAATTTCGCCACTGGTCAAGAAGCGTTGAACCCGATCCTCCAAGGTGTGCCTGTTGTGTCACAAGCGTAAAGTCAGATGCTACATAGCCAGGGTCGGCAGCCCCTGCTCAATTGTTCTTTGAACCAAGAGACCTGTATCATGCCAGACAGGGGTTACAAAAGGCAACCCTCCCCCTTTCGCTTCGACGTTGGGATGCACTGATCGCTACACTGTAGTAGATGGTCGGAGTCCAGGACTCCTTCGGTTTTACCCGAGGGCCAGACTACTTCTTCTTCACTCAGGATCTTCTGACACGAATACCTCCGGACTGATGCGCAGTCCGCCTTCAAACAAGCTGAGTGCACGTCTCTCAAGCACAGCTATGCCAAAGCTGTTCGCTTCTGCTAATCCGCATTCCGCCTACAGGTCCTGTCCTGCGAACCAGTGGCTGGTGGGATCGCGATACCTCGCACACTTGGCGCCACCCCTGACAAGATCAACATCTGTTCGCGACCGCACTGCATTTCTCGGCATACCTGTTCCTCAAGGTTTCCAACCTCCATAGCCTGCCGCCGGAGAATATCAACTTTTGGAGCTAAAAAAAGTTCCTTAGAGTTCCTTCGCGTCCCTACCTCGATGAGCTTCTACAGCAATATTTCCGTTATGTCCATCCCTTGGCGGGCTTCTGGGAAATGTATCACAACGCTGAGGCGGGCCCCCATGTCCCGCCCATCGTGCTTCAGGCAATGCTTTTCACCACCTCCAGCTTTGATTCCCCCCCCAGGCATGCTCGAGGAACTCGGACATGCCTCGGTTCGGCCCACTCGACGCGCTTTGTACGAGCAAGCAAAGTGACTATACAGTTTCGAGATGGGGCATTCAAGGCTTAGTATTGCCCAGGCGGCGCTCCTCCCCTCATACTAGACGCCGTGGTTTGAAGAAGCTGCTCTGAGCAAGCCAAATACAACTTGGCTACTAATCGCCATCGAACTATGTTGAATTGTATTGGTACGGTGTACGAGATAGCTAGCTCGCGCGCCTTAGCGATAGTCAAGGCTTATAATAGACTACGATCAGATCGAATCGCCATCGAGAACACTAGGTCCATCCAAGCGCGCCCGTACGGCTCTAGACCCGCCGCGAAGATGTCTAGAAAAGTAACCGACTAGCTACCGTTGAAGAGCCTATGGGATCGCTGCATCGTTCACGATTGTATGTCGGCAATTTCATTGCGGCGAGCTTGCCAGATCCAGATACAGGACTCAGTCTTGCACATCCAATTTTTATTGGCCCTCAAAACCTTGAGGCACGAGATCAATGGCTCGAGAGTGTACGACCCTCGGACGAAAAGGCAGCTGATCACGACCCTCTTGAAGTTTGCCGAGATGTGCATGTACTTGGTGGACATCTCCATGCTTCTATTTCCCTACGACGGAGGCTTACCGGGCCAGACGAAGCAAAACGCACCATTCGGGAGTGTTATTAGCATCCTGGTATGCGAGATGACACTGAGACGTTGGCACAGGAACACTAAGAGAGTCGAGAGAGTATGACCTGGCGATGGATGGAAAGCACACTGTCTACCTATTGGAGACTCTCCTCACAAACTTTCCACGTATCAACTACTTGTATGTGCGCAATCCCAATGATGTGCTCATCGCAAAGCTAATTCTCATGTTCCCAACTTGGCAAAGATTGCACTGCCAAATCGTCAGATGCTGACGAGCTTAGACATAGAAGCCGTCAAACCCCAAGACGTACTGAGGCGTCATTAAGAGGTGCAAGGAGCGACTCGAGTCGTTTGCCAAAAGAGCAAGTCCTCCTGAACACATTGAGGGAGTATTCGACCAATAACGCAGACTACCCTAGGGCATTGATTACCACGCCCAGGGCACTTTCGCATATGGACGGAGCTACCGTATTTTAGGCTGACCTGAAGACTTTTGGGAGGCACAGCTATGTGGTGAATACGGATTTTGGACTGCAAACGGGCTTGGCCCAGCTGCCAGGTGGGTTCTAGGCATTCGAGGGAGAAATTGCCATAGAGGACTTGAAGGCTTTTGACAAGGCTCTTGGTGCGGGCGACGAAGAAGGGATGGAAAGGAGCCTATGAGAATTTACAAAAACCTTGCAGGATTTCATAGGTCAAGACCAGAGCAGTTTCTCTTAACAACCCGGGAAACTAGATCGAGTATAGGCATTGTATATGCCTTTCATCGCCATGCGCGTCATGTTCCTAGGCTTGAGCATCGCTAGCTCAGGGAAAATCTCTATGGGCCGCAGTAGCGCAACAACTTCCGAGCTAGTTTTGAGGGCGAACAAAACACGCCGACGTAGCGATTATCGTCACTTGCGGCCGCGCTTAATATTGCCTTGCCACACGAGTGGGCTACGTCGGGGAACTTGAACAATTTGGGCTCTAGTTCCTTATAGATAGCGTTACATGGTGCTAGATAGAGGAACCATTCATTCCGAAGCTACTCAAGGTCATCATGACTAATGCTGGAAAGGATATTTGCTACAGACCTGGGCTTACTGGTAGGAAATTCTGCTCTGGGAGGTTGGAGATGTGCGCTGAGGCGGTCATGTCTGGATAAAGTGTGGCTGCTGACATCAAGGCATGGCGTATTTAGAGATTGGGCTCGGTGCCTGTCAGATTGTCACAGAGTGAACACATATTACGATGTGGCGGCCTAGACATGTCGTGGTGACGAACTATTGTTCTAGCTTTCCCGATTGCGTGCATGCGCCGAAGCCACATGTCCATTTGTATCGAAGGGTCCGATAGTAGTAGATTGACTAGGCCACCTTAGTGCCTCAGCCCAGCTAACCAGGGAGTAGCAATTACAACAGAAGATATACTATATCATCTCAGGTGAGCCACTGTTGCAAATGCATGAGTAGGCTAGAACAATCCGGTACATAAATCGGTTACATCATGTGCCCCTGTCAGGTCCCAAGTCAACCCAACAGTAACGGCACTTTTGGACAGACGATAAAAACAGTTTAGTTTACACGAGCTGGAGACTGGGACATGATTCATAGCCCTGGACAGCCAAGCAACCCCCCACATCAATCAAACTTTATTCATCGTCAGGGGTATCTGCCGAACCGCGCTAACATTACTCGCCTGGCTACATTATGCATGAGAACCTTTCACTCGCCTCGTTTCAGGGCCAATGGTAACTACTACGTAGTAAGCATTTCTCCTACTCTACCCGGGCTTTATATATGTCATGGTAAAGCCTGATCTAGTCGGGCATCATGACTTGAAGGTTTCGCAAGACTGTAAACCCAGGTCTCTCCTTAGTCACTCATTCATCGACAGCCAAACCTCATTCAGATGAAGCGGTCTGCTGCCTTGCCTTGTCGGCCGTGGAAGCGAGCCTCGGCCCCGATGTGCCTTGGCACCATGGATGGTGCGACGCCAGTAACCTGTTATTCAACTAGTTATCCAACTAATGAAGATTCAACCTGCGATAATGTCGATCATCCAGGGCAGTCCGAGAGATCAGCCAGGATATCCCCAGCGATAGTGCCGATCACTCAAGGTTCTCCAGACGTAGACTGTGCGATCTGCATTTTTTGAATACGACAATCTTCTGCAATTCACTAGTCTATCCGGCTATCACGGGCCTCAACTAGTACAGGTCTAAGCGTTCTTCACGAGTCATACCCACTTTCTCTTTTTCTCTTCCGCCTTTTTAGGGAATCAAAGACCCTGTATCTTCCCTTCTCTCCCATTTGAGGCTGGGTCTTATCTGCTTCTCAAATATCATCAACAGATATATTACCCCGCAGTGAATCTTGCTTTGTCTGTTCTTGCATTTCACTTCCTTTCAGGGACCAGCTGCTTCCCAACCTTACTTGTCGGCTTCGCTCTCACAACAGCCTCTTGCCCGTCTGTCTCGTTCTCGACCATCTTCGATACGATCTTCTAGCTCGGTTATCCCATCGAGGGCCGGGTTTCAACTATAACAAAGAACGCATTTCCAACACGGCATACATCTTCGATACGATACTAGTCGCCGATAATACCCGCCGCCATGGGTTACACACCGGACGCGGGCGTAATGAGCTCTTCGCTCATTCCGTTTTCCATCGCTACAACACTCGTCATCTGTCGCCTTGTATCTCGGAAGATCACTAATGTGGCATATTGGTGGGACGATTATTTTTGTTTGACTTCTTGGGTGAGTTACTTGGTCCTGCAAATTCCTGACGACACTTTTCTCCCCTGCCTCACTCTCTCTTCCTCTTCTTTAGTCCGCTAATCGTTACAATAAGCTCGCCGCTGCTCTCTACTTTGGTTTCACAATGTACTGTAAGTATACCATCACTTGGGGACTCGAAGGTCCCTCTAGGGGCGGGCGGATATCTATTTACTAACCACCTCTCTACAGGGGCCAATGTGATGGGTTTGGGGCATCTGAAGAAGGATGTTCCTAAGCCAGCCGCAGAGGTTGAGGAGTATGCTCGGTTTGGGCTTTTCATGGCCGAGTTCCTATACGCAATGTCGCTGGGATTTTCCAAACTGGCTATCCTCAGCTTCTATTGGCGCCTGTTCAGTGTCTCCAACATCCGAGTAGGAATCTACATCCTCCAAGGTTGCAGTGTCATCTGGCTCACCATCCGAACCTTCATGACCATCTTCCACTGTGTTCCAGTCCAGGCGTACTGGAACCACAACATCAAGGACGCTGTGTGCAACATCGACCCCGCCAAATTTATGTTTGGCACAACCCTTGTTCATCTATTCCTTGAGATAGCTGTCTTATCGCTGCCTGTGTTTCAGGTCAAGGCCCTCAATCTTCGCATGGGTCAGAAGATTGCTGTCATCGCTATGTTCATGTTCGGTATCTTGTAAGTCTTGTCTACTTATATCCCTATTGCCTTTTCCTTGGGATGCTGGATGACTGGATGACTGACTGGGTTTTGTAGTGTTTGTGTCGCTTCAATTATCGTCCTTGTCGAGGCAATCACACTGAATCCCAAGACGACGGAGATGGCACATGATATCAAAGGAGTTATTATCTGGGCAGGCACAGAAGCTTACCTGGCTATCATCTCTTGTGAGTAATTCCTGGCACTGGTCTAAGCAGCCAGCATATTGGTTTTGACGCTAATTTCCCCCGACAAAGCCTGTCTCCCTATCATCAGGCCTGTCTTCCGCAGGCTCATATCCAACTCGATCCTCAGCTCCAAGTCCAACTCAACTGGTCCTAACCCTATCAGCGGCTTGACCAGCAGCAAGGGCATTAAACTCAGCGCCATTCAACGAACAAAGGAAATGAACGATAACAGTTCACAGCGACAGCTGGCCGACCTCGAGGACGGTTCATCTGGCGACATGGACTTCCATTCCTATCCGGAGCGTGGTGGACACAATAACACTATTATCACAACCAACCCCGATGAGATGCCCAACGGCAACTCAAATAGGACATATGGCATCCAAGTCAAGAATGAGACCAAAGTATATTATGAATCATCTTAGAAGGAAGAGAGGGAAGGGCGACGGTTAGTGCAAACAGACATTATGTACATGACTTTAATTATTTATTCCCTTGCTATATGGAACGGGCCAGGTGAGCTCGTCTCACATTCCATTAGCTTTATGAAGGGTTAATCTTGGACCAATTCACCAACTACTTGGTGACTTTCTACGTGCTGATGAAACCGCCTTTTTCCACTTCATTTTTCCCTGCTTGTGATTCTAGTGATAATGTCACTACTAGCCTTAGTCAAACTTTTCCTGCCGGCTCGGATACCTATCAATATTAGCAGCTAGACGCGGCTATCTCTAACCCGATTCACTTTCAAGCATTGCCGAATGTTGAGCGACTGGCAGAGTCGCATCGTGTCCTCACGGGATCTGCGGGTCTGGTTACACATGGTGGTAGCCGGGTGTCGCTCTCCGGCGTGAATTTGGGAAACGTGGTGCTCATCCTGAGGGAATAAACCCTTTACAACAAGGATCTGAGTCATTGTCTGCAGGGTCTTTGTGAGTGGAGGACATTGTGAAGAGTCCGGAGCAGAGAGAAATGAGTAGAAATAGAGTAGTTATGAAAGACCAAGTTTACAGGTTTTCAGGTGAAACAGTGCAGGTATTTGGTGCTAAATATGAGTTGAAGGGTTGCGCCAATTACACAACTCGTGCAGCCAAAGGGAAGTCAACAACGGACAGACCAGTAGAGATAAGAGCCTTAAAGCCCAGCCGTTAAGAAGCAATTATCGTTTTGTTCCCCTATGGACCTATAGAGTTAAGCTTTATTTAAGCATGCCAAGGAAGCCACCACATGGAGCCCTAAACATAACCTCTCCAAGTTAAATAGCTGTAGAAACATCACAGGCCAGACACTATAGTCTCAAAGACGCGATTGCCACTGTCAGTGCTCTGATTATTGTATCAACAGGAAGATGCAACATTTACCTCTCTTTCTTCATTTCTTGTACATTATGAAGGGTGGTAGGCCTTATACACCTGAACAGCAGCAAGAATGCACTGTATCAATCCAAAAAAAGCCGTCAGTCCCAGAATTACAATGGCTACCCAAAAGTTATGCCACTGAACTCCATTCCTCCGGTCATACCACCACTGTGAGAACGAGTTTGGCGTCGACTCATCGTAAACATCTTTGATAATTACCAGGCGTTCTCTCCAGAAACGAAAGTTGCCAAGTTGTCTGTCGTCCATGTTGGGCGTTCCGCAACAGGTGAGGCGGCTGTCTATCGTACGGCTGGAGTTTGTACGGAGTCGTTCCAGCCATACTCGCCTCCTCCTTGTCGATCGTAATGAGCTCCAATGATCTGATTGGGGGAAGAGAATTGCGAGCGTTCTGAGAGACTCTTCTGCTAGTCCGTCTGGGAGAACAGCGTTTTGAGAGTTTGAGCTTCGTTGTGTTAAAGGTCGTAGAAAAGTAGCAAGAGGGGATATAAGATATACTGACATGTGCCTTTGGTGCTCGAGATATGCGACATGGTGAAATACATAGAGTTGCGTGTCATTGTTTGCCAGCCGCAGGTGGTCCGCCAGGTTGTCAGTGAACTCGATCTTGATGCCAGCAACGTTTTCAAGGCTCCAAGCATCAAAGGTGGGGGGAATCGATACTCCACTGCAGTCGATTTGCGGAGAGAAGGGGAAAAGCCTTCGTGATAGAGATGTCAAGTCGTTCTCCGTCCACTGTGGCAGCGGACACTGGGCGGTATGGTACATGAACCCGAATGATTTCTCCAAGGAACCAATTTCGACCATGAGTATTAGGCGAACAACAAGGCTAAGTGTGGCCTCGGAAGCAATGCTATCGCCATTACCCGCTAATGTAGATATGTATAAAATGGCCCGGCCTCGCTGTTTATGTTGTCTGATCTCGTCTGCCACCTTGCCAAGTGACTCTTCATCGTAGGGAGATACAGCCGAGGAACTCATGTCATTGAAAATCTTCTGCTGCCTTTGGACATATTCATCGTAGGCTCTAAAGTCGAGCAGCGACACCTGATCTCCATTCAAAAGATGCAGCTGATCTGGCGGCTGGCCGAGAAAGATGTGCGCGAGAGACATCTGGGAGTCCGAGTAGCTAGTATGGAAAGCGAAAGCAAACATGAAAGATCAAACAGTCTAAAGAATTATTTCATGCCATGCATCGGGCTGATCTAATAATGACAGATTCCCCGCTAGAAACTACTAGTCAGGCTGTACAAAAAGCTGCGGTCGGGGGCCTCATTCGGGAGAGATTGCTGGACATGCGTGCATAGCCCAGTGATGGACCAGGACTGCTACTTGTGGCTCTAATCTTTCTGCCTCGTTGGGCTCCAACGCCATCCAGGACACCCCTGAGCAGCCTCTCACAAATGGCCGTCCCAAGTCCGCCAGTCCAAGCTATTGTATTGCATCGCGTATGTAGCCAACAGCGCCGCTGCGCCTTCAGCCACATGCAGGGAGGTGCTTGGTGATTGGCTTGACTTGCGCTCTCCGACGCCACCTGGCGGTGTTCAGCCAAGTCGGGCGTATCTCACCCACCGTGTCCCTGGAGCCAGGGTGTCTCAGCAGCCAGCCCGATATGCCCTGAAGAGTACTTTTGGACTTTTGGGGGTTTCTCCCTCCTCTTGGTGCTTTTCGATCTCTACTTGATGGCCCGAGCCAAGCAGAACAGATTCGATCCATGCTTCATCTCCTAACGCCGTGTCCAGCCGTGGCAGAATGAAGAGAGTCAGTACTTCCTTTATAGAAAGAGCTCATCATGATCCGAATAGGCAGTAATTGTTAACATGTTGTCTGCATAGTGCAATCGGTTTCGAAAGCTACACACTGGCACTGCGACTTACCTCTTCAAAGTTGATCAAACCTCGAACCCTGCCTGGTCTCCATACCTATCCTTCCCATGCCAATTGGTTTATGATGGACTATCCAGGGATACTATTGAGACCAATCGCATTGTTACGAAAAGAACAAGTGTGGATGGCCGAAGGCGACGACATAGCCCTCTACAACGCAAACAAATCCATTATACAAAGCCTCCTCGAACATTCCGGAATCCCAGAATCCGACCATAAGCTGTGGATTGGCATCTATCGAATTGGTACGAGCCAAGAACAGGCGCGTCCAGCCATAGTTGTATCGTGCTTGGATCCGAAGGTTCGCAAGCAAGCAAAGGGCTCCATTAAGAGCTGTTCCCTGTTCCGACAAGGAGGGGCTTTCGCTCACTTCACCGTCCTCGGGAAAGCCACTCCGCCGGAACTTCCCTGCGAGCCTCAGCTCACCATGGCAAGCAATGCACAAGCAAAGGAACTTGAATTCACTACTGCATCATTACCACGTCAGCCCAAGGAGCATGTCAACCAAGAAAATACCCAGGGCCAAATCGTACTTCAGGTTTTCGGATCTCACACGGGAGACAACTACCTGTGTCGCCCGATCCAGGTGCGTCGGGGTCTACAAAGGCAATCCGCCACAGCAGGCCCGTTACTTTTTCTAGATGGGACCACCTACCAGCTCACTGTTGAGCATGTTATGAACTTCGGTCGCCACAAGAGTGAACCAACTTGGGAACACACCAATGACGATTGGGACGACGACGATGAAGAGGAATACGAGGACGAGGAAGACGATGAAGAGGAAGACAACGAAGACGACGACGGCTATGATGCTTGGGGCCATCAGCATGTTAAGGGCATGGTCTCCTCGGATTTCGGTCCCGTCCGTACGATGAGTGAAAGGAGTCTTTCCTCGGAGGATGACGAAATCAATTTCAGCGGCTCTTCATCGAGCGGCTCAGCGGAGGAGATTCACATCAGCACCTCATGGTCCCCCATGGTGTCTGCATCGACTCCGGCCTCTCAGAGCTTCTCAGAGACTAAAACGGTCGGTCACATTATCGTCCACGATTGCTCTTGCTCGCCGCAAATCGAACCCATCAGTTCTACTCATTGCTATGCCAACGCAAAAATGGACTGTCTTCTCTTTCCTATCCACGTCAGTCCCGACGCAGAGCTCTGTACAACTGGAGGTGCAGAGATGGTGCAACTATCTGATGTCTTTGACGTACACAAGCAAACTAAAGCTCGACCAGTCATCATCACAACAGCATCTCTGGGTTATGTTCAAGGCATCATCTTCCCAGCGCCGACCTTACTACAGAAGCCAGGATCCCACAGCTTCCAGACCCTTTTTTGCATCGAGTCAGTTTGTCCCATGCCTAAAGGAACATCTGGTTCGGCGGTCTTCGACTCTCAGACAGGGCTACTAGCCGGCTATCTTGTCCTTGGATGCCCTGGGAAGCGCACTTGCTACATGGTACCCATGTGTGACGTGTTAGCCGAACTCAACATGTTTTCCAGCAGTATTGTTCGGTGTCAGGTACAACTCAACGTATCCGCCATTGTCGAAGCGCAGCCAGAGAAGAGCGCAATGAGCCCTGTGACGATGTTTAGTTTCCATGCAGGTGGTCTCTACCGATCCGCTCCCTTGTCCTCTATGGCGCCTAGAGAAGAGGCTATCAGGGAGAATAACCGACCCGTCTTGGAGCACCCACTTGAGCATGAGGCTGGTCTCTCACCCAACCCAACCAATCGTGTTGACGAAAATCTGAAAACAAATCAGAGTCCACAAAACCCTCCAAATTTCAGGCCACCCCAAGATGATGTCACCCGCATCACAGGAGCTACTCTAGAATGTGCCAGCGGGCCTGCTGATGAATGGAAGGAGCGATTTGGTCGAACAATTGACCTGTCAGTGTCAGTGGAGAACCGGTCATTCATCGACATTTTGCGGGAGAATTTAGACGAGGTATCAGAGGTCGAGATGTTCTGTTATCCGAGTATGCTTTCGGCACGTTCAGAGCGCGCGGTCTCACACGTTAAGCGATTTTGTGAAGGGGCATCGTTTGCCCTCGATGTGTGCGTCGCTAGTGACGCTGAAAATCCCACGATCGCGGATATTCAGGAACCTGAGGCCTGGGTTTCTGACCGAAACCAGGACTTTGAATATCCTCAGCCGAACTATCCAAGAATACTAGACTGCAAGAAGCTTTACCTGGTTCTCCAAAAAAAGGTATTCCACCAAAAGAGCAGAATAGGCGAACGGAACATTCAGGGCGAAGATAAGAAGCTAACCAAGTTCACATTCCTAGCGCTTTCCAGACAGTACCTCTGATGACACGGTTGATCGATGTCGACGCATGTAAGTTTCCTCGGCTGCTGATCATATCGTATCATTGAGGGCGATTCTAACTAAAGGTATAGCTACATCGCGAACCCCAACGGATCAAGTGTTTTGGCCCTTTTGAGAACAGCGCCAGCCTCACAAGTGGAGGGTCTCCGTCAACTCTTTGTTGACTACATCAAGCCAGCCCCAGAACCAAAGATCATCCTGAGAGAGTCTGTAAGTGATAATGATTCCGCCTATTCTTGATCTTTTCTAACACTTAAATGCCCCGACAGGACTGGTGGGGGGGCTGCTTTATTTTCTCCTTTAATCTTCCCTTCTTTGGGATCCAGTATCAAGAAGACCTTGGAAACATCTCATCCAATGGGAAGAGGCCATTTCGATGTCGCCGTAACCTCTCCTTTCTGAACCCCAGAAATGATGACTCTACGTCTCCACGTCCAGCCTTCTTGCATGAAGCTGTCTGGTCGTTCATGGTGACAGGCAAGAGTGACCGCTATTGGACTGCCGTCTTCTTCGATGAAAATCCCTTTGATGAGGAGCCGAGGCTGGAAGTAGATGAGGGTCTAGTAGAGGATCTAGACCCAATCATTCTCCAAGACGAGTGGGTGATTAAGACGACCTCACCAAGATCATACGCGCTTGCGGCACTGATACCAGCTCTCTCCCGGATCGTTGATCACCATGCAGACATTTTAGACTGGCTCAAAACCAGCTTTGGCCATCAGGTAGGTTTTTATTTCGCTGAAAAAGAAGAGGACGACGCACTTTGCAACCTTAGTATCCCTCAGCTGATCCACACTTAGATTTCGGCCACTCGTCAAGATCCTCCCGCCAAAGTTCCTCCCGAAGATATCCAAGAATGGATGGGCAAGTTTAGAGACATTCTAGAACAAGTCACTGACAGCCATTCAAGCCTACTCCTCAAACTGGACCATTTTTTGTCCGAGGATGTTATGCTCGACACAGATGCCCTGCCTCGTGGCCGACTATGGCGGAGCTTACAAAGTGACGCAGGTTCTCTCAAGGCTCTTCTGAGAATCAAGCAATATCACCACGAGCTCAGGGACATCGAGGTCGAGTTGCGCCGACTCTTAAGAAAAACCGAAGGAGGGGTATTCAACCTTTGACTCCAGCCTCGGCATGAAAATGCCATGAAATTGGGCTAACTTGGCGGTATAGACAAAGAATTCGTCGTTCAACCAAGGTCAAAAGCTTGTCGAACTTTTTCGTCTACTCGCCACGCTGGTAAGCTAAATATTTCTCTAGTTAAAAGATCTACGCTAAGTTTTTCTTTCTTTCTTTCTTTTTTAGCAAATTGGACTCACATTACTGTCGTTAATGGTGCAAGTGCTTGGCTTGGACCACTGGACTGTACCTTTGACCATTGTGATGGTGTTGATCGCGTTGATCATCACCATAGCCGGGTGGATCTTCCTACGTAGCGCTTCATGAACTTATACAAGACTTCAAATTGCCGAGAACCCCCAAGAGTTGCTCAGGGGTCTTTTTATTCTTTTTTATAGCATCTAGGCTACCACAGAATTATGTCCAGTTATTATTATAGGCTGCAATGATGTCAAAAGTCACCAGCCACAACCACAAAAGCACACAGTTATCAATACATGACGGTATCAAAACCCAATACCGTAAAACACCGTAACCAAGCAGTTGCTCATCAACCCCCCGTCTCCTTCTCAGTTCCGCGCCGCCAACCTGCAGAGCCAGGCCTTTGGACCCCAAGCCGACAACGGAGAGTCATGGGACACACCCGTCGCAGAGTTGAGCTGTAACACATCTAACACGACTTCCTCTGACCTCGAATGCGTCGCGGATGCTGAAGTAGACTTCATCCGAAGAGTGCTACAAAGTCGCGGGCTTGCCTTCACCCCAACTTTCGACAATTTCACCAACGGTCCGGTTTTTCTTGATGTTGTCAACCAAAATTTGACTGCCCAGGTTCCCATTCTAATTGGAACCAACGGTGATGAGGGATCCGTTCTGGCGTCTGTCATGCCCCGTTCGGAACTGTTACTCGATGGCATATTCGGAAACGACACAGATTCTAAACGGCTAGCTCGTTCAGCATACCCAACCGATGCCACCGATGATGAGCTAAAGTCTCTGATCACCACCGACTACACATACACATGCACTACGTCTATGATCACGCATACTGCAGCCAGTGCTGGGCAACGCGTTTGGTGCTACTGCTTCAATGCCAGTTTTCCCAACAACCAGCCCTTCCCAGGAGCAGGGGTGTGGCACATTTCCGAAATTCCTCTTGTCTTTGGAACGTACAAGGAGGATAATAGGACCACTGCCGAACAATGACGGCCCAGTCGAACAATGCAGCGGGCTTGGGCAGACTTTGCCAAATCCCAAGAGTTGGGTCCAGGGTAGGCTTCAGTCGGCACGGGAACAAATGATCTGAGGCTTTTTGACGCAGGAGAGGCGGTTTCTGGGCAAAGCCTTGAGTCCAAGGTTGTTGATGAAATTTGCACGTATTATTATGCGAAACTCGTCACAAACGGTTTCTAACTTCGTGTTGATGATGTCCAATCAGTAAAGTTTAGCTGATTTTGCCCGATGGGAACATCCGGTTTTGTAAATAGCTTGAGTGGAGGTTGATGTTACAGCAATAGGGGGGCAAGATGAGAATTTAGCAAGAAATATAGACAATAGAGCCTTGAGGAGATTACTAGTAGGTGAAATTACCTCGGTATTTCCGAACGAGTGACGGAATGTTTTGCCAGAAGCTGATCACGACCTGCCTCATTTCACAGGCAAAACATTCATACCTTCCACATCACGTCCTGGTATTCCACCTCCCTACTCGGCCAAGCGCCCATCCTTGATAAAACACCAACTAAAGATCCCGGCTCACCCTTGCCCCAATATTCATGTGCAAATGCATTCAAAAGGTCCGTCCCATTCAGCAGCGCACCACTTGTCCAGAGTCTACCGTCCCTTGCCCAACGCCTCTCGACCCAGTTAGTTCCAGGGGCCTCCCGACGCAGCATGCCCAGCATGCTACGTGGACCTGTCGCTGTTTTTCCCTCAAGCAGCCCGGCCAGCAAGGGTACCTGGACGCCTCCACAGACGGTCAAGAAGGCAGAGCACTCATCCCAGCATTTGCGAATAAAGGCTAGCTCCGCGGCATTGGGCGTGTATCCAAAGTTGTGGGCACCAACAAGAACAATATCCAAAGGTGGGCATGATTGAAACGAGTCCTGCATCATAGAATTCAGTACATTTCATTTGGCTTTTATGGTTTCATGTTAATGTACCATTGGTAAGACTGACATGCCGCCCGAGAGGCGACTATGAGCTGCCTCACCCGCCTCAGAGACCCAGTGAAACCGAAAGTCAACTGCTTGAGCCTTGAGACTTGGAGCGAGCAATTCGTCTGGGAAGGTCGAGACGAATTCCTTGCTCATTCCATGAAGCATGCCAACGGGCGCAATGTCGAGGAGCTCCGTCACGCTAAGGGCCCCGTCAGTAAGTGAGCAAGCTTCAACCTGAGAAGGTCCATCTGAAATAACTGAATCACTCACCCATTCATCAAGATGACTCCGACACGAATGGGTCTATTTGGGCTCGAAAGGCTGAATTTCGCGGTCATCTGGATCGTTACAAGTACCAAGGCTTGACTAGAGTAGCTTGAATTTATGCCCAGCCATGACATCCAAGTACCAGTTCTTTTATATCTTGAACCTCGTCAAAACTCGGACCTGCGATGGCCTAAACAAGTCAGACTATTCCAGCCTCTTCAGGAGCCTTACCGGGAATATCAACTCCCGCGATTCGTTGGTATCCTCCCAGATCGCCAATGCTCGGCATTCTCGCACAAGCGGAAGTCCGAGCGAGCCCGGGACCGAATGCCGTAGTTGTCCATGTACTACACTCCGGGCTGTTTCTTGCGTCACAAAATTCATGCTAGAGTTGGCTACAGTGATAAGAAGTCTATGGCCGCTTATTTTGGCTGTGGAGAATTTGGACAGTTGCTTTGGGTGACGGTGAAGGTAGCGCGACTGTTGGAAAACAGGGGGGAAGGAAGAACTCGTCCACTACAATAAACACTTTTATTCGAACGAACACATATCTTTCAGCTACAAGAGCGTGATAGGTGTAATGGCAGATCTGCTCGCGTTGGAGTAAAACGTCGCATGACGAACCTCCATCTTCGACGAAGGAATGAGGGGGGATGAAGGTGTATTTCGAGAAGCTATGATCGGACCAACTAGCCCAAAGTAGAATGAGTCACCAGCCATATCCGATTCGAGACAAAGCCTTGGCGAGGGACCTTGAGAGATATGGACGATGCAACACAAGGATTAGGGGGGGAGGTGGAAGTATCTTGAAATTGTGGTCCCGAAGCCTCAACACCACGAAGAGGAAGTTTAGAAATCTCAATAGATTGATACAAGATAACTCCAAAGAGAGACGAAGGAGTATAATTTAACACATTAGATTCAGATAACAAGACAGTGCCGTTTTATAGAGTATATTCTCATTCAAAACCAAGCAGAGTAACAACCGTAACTCCCCCCTCAGAAATTGGCGGTGCGCCTGGAGAGCCTGAGATCGAAGGCTCCCCGATCGCGCCAACAATGAATCGTCTCAGCAACGCTGCCGACATTGGTCAATTCAAACTTTCTTACTGTTTGATTTCTAAGCGTGGTCCGACAAGTTTCTGTCTCCTTTTCTTCTCTCGTCCTGGAAAAATTCTATAAAACCTGCCCCCTCCTGCATACCACTAAGTCAGCCCTCAACATCAACACTCACATCAAACCATCGATCACCGACCAACTTCAAATCAAACTACACTACTCTTCACTTTCATTCTCATCCCTTCACTATGAAGGTCGCAATCGCAGGACTCGGAGATGTCTCCAAGTATCTCTTGGAAGAGCTCCCAAAGGAAGGACACCACGTCATTGCCCTCACTCGCAGTCTGAAGCCGCAAATCACGACTGTCGAGCAGCGAGTGACCGATTACTCCGTCTCAGACCTCAAGAAGCATCTTGCCGATTGCGACGCCGTCGTTTCCGCAATCACCATCCACGCTCCAGAATTTTCCTCCATCCACCTGGCACTTCTCAAGGCTTGCAAGGAGTCTCCAAAGTGCAAGCGGTTCCTCCCATCTGTCTGGGCTGGTAGCTATGAGGAGGTGACTGATCAGCCGCTTTACGCTGGTGAAGATCTGCTCCCCATCCTCGAGGCCCTTCGGGGTCAGAAAGAAGTCTACTGGACCTTCTTTTGCCAGGGATGGATGGTGGATTATATCCTCCCTTCCAGCCAACGACACCTCGCCGATTTCGGTGAACGCTGGGTTCAGAACTACGACACAAAAGTCTTCACGCTCTATGGAAATGGTGCCCAAAAGGTTGACTTTACGTCGGCCAGGAACACAACCCATGCTGTCGGGGTGCTCCTGAACCATGACCCCAGTACCTGGGAGGAGTTCACATGCGTTTCGGGCCAACAGATGACCTGGCGCGAGCTCTGGGAGTTCATCAAGGCCCGTGAGCCCGAGTATACGCTACAGAAGAAGTCACTGGCCCAGAGCATCAAGCAGTTCATTGCGAAGAGAAGCGAGGCAGAGGTTGCCGCAGCCATGTACGAGGTGATGGGGCACAGTGACGCTCTGGCGTTTCCAGACGGAAAGGTTGAGCGACACCGGGAAAAGTTCTTCAAGGGCATGAAATTCCAAACTCCAGCCGAGCTGTATGATGAAGCCGCTACAAACCCTGGGGTCGTTGTTTAAGAGTTGGGCGAAGGCTGTCGGATTTCTTAAGTGAAGGAATCGAGACCAAGTTGAGTTCCTTGAGTTGTGAAAGTTTTTCTATATAGTACAATCAACACTCGTTCCTGCTCAACGGCTAGCACTTCTGCCTGTTCCCACATCTGAAATCCAACGACTAAGGTCATCAACAACTTCTATATCTACATTCCCTGGCACATCGTAATCAGCAGGCGTAGAAATTCCTTCTCCTTTGATGAAGCAATGATCAAGTCCTTCAAAAACACGCAGACGAGCATTATCCTTGTTGCCGAGTACACGTTCCCATTCAACCCAATCGTCCTCCACTGTAACTTGATAATCGCGCGAGCCTTGAAGCAACAGCATTGGCTTCTTCAACTTTTGCGCGGTGCCCACGGGATCAAGCTCACGAATACTGTCCCAGTAAGAAGCGGGAAGGCCAAATGGGAGATCTTTCGCTGCAGTCACTTGACCAGAATCTGCTGCGTCAGCCTTTTTTTCTGCTTCCGCAATGAGCTCCTGCATAGCCTCCACTGGCTCATTATCCAACGAGGCAAAGTAACGAAGCTGACGAACATAAGCCCTGTGCAGAGGCTGGCTCGGTGCGGCGAGCAAGACAGCTCCACGGATCCGTTCATCAGTTTGGGCCAGGTAGGGAGCGACAGCCGCGCCGAGGCTATGCCCGATGATGAATATCCGCTCAGGATCAATTTCGGAGTGTTGCCTTGCCTGGGAGATGGCATCGTTGGCTTGATCGAGATACTCGTCACCGACCGTGATGGTTGAACTGTTTTTGAACTTCTGCGCGTGCTTGAGTGTCGCTTTATCGAACCGGATAGAAGCGATGCCATGTTGAGCAAGACCGAGAGCAATGTCTTTGAAAGGCTTTACTGAACCAACCGAGGAGTCCATATCGCAAGGCCCAGAACCAGACAGAAATATGACACAAGGGAAAACACCTGGTTCCCTTGGAAGGCAGAGAATCCCTGGCACTTCCAGTTTCGACCCAAGTTTAAGCTCTACCTCTCGCTCAGCACCGAGCTCAGCGTAGGGAGGAGGCTTCCAATCTTGAGCAAGTCCAGCAGCAAAAAGCGGGCTGACGCGAAGGCCTATGAGTTTCCCTGAGGACCTCATCTGGATAATCAAGGCCAGATTTGCTCTGGAGAAATGAACTGGTACCGTGGCGGAGAGAAACCAACCACCGGAGATAACCGGTTGTCCAACTCGCTGGATCGGTCCTGTGGTCGCAGTGATCATTTGCCAGCCCTTTTCCAACACGGTCTCTGTGAGGAGAAATCTCAAAGGCACAGCAAACTGATTGCGCAAGTAACCCCAGCGCCCATCTTGAAGGAGTTGAATGGTTGTTGTCGCTATGATTGATAACTGTTGCTCATTATAGGACCCTCGGCTGATCCAAGAGGGCAAAAGTTCATACAGACGCGAGAGGAGGGCAATGACATGATGCCCCGCATTCTGTAACAAAGAGGTCAAATTAACCAAAAGACTCGACATGATTCCAGTCAAAGTCTTGGTGGAAACATGCCGGAAATGAAGTAAGATGTGGAACGATTGGGAAAAGTAAGACGAGGTTGGTTGTTGGTTGCGGCTGAAACGTAAGATCGATCGGATTAACAGCGGCCCGATTTGCCTTACGATCCTTCCTATACATACCCTTGTCACTCTGGCTGTCAGAGAGCCTATTATGGTCCAACCCTAGCCTTAAAGGAACTACGAATAGTAAGAGCGCGATGGAGTTCAAAAGGTGTTGACATAAGGTAGAGATATCAAGTAGTGATTGGTTTAAAAGGGTGAAAACAGTGTGTTTCCATCGTATTCCTTATTGCTAAGTAGGTCCAAAACCAAGTTAACCTAGGCCATAGCATCGGCCCAGGTTATTACCCATTGACTAAATCTTTTCTCAGCGACATGTATCAAACGGTTGCCCTATTTGCCGGCTCCTCTACGGCTTCGCCTTTCTCAGTCGCATTCTCTGGTAATCCGTCGGCCTCGCTCTCGTAACTAACACGGTCCTCAACCTTCCAAATGGTCAAAACGGCCGGGACCAAACTGCAGGTCCAAAAGACAACGTTGATAACTGTTGTATAAAAAGGCGAGAATTTGCTGTCCAAATTAGTAACCCACACACACCCATCATTAGATAAACTTACCTGCTGTTAATACCAAACGCTGCGCACTGTCCCCAACTCTCCACGCCGCGCAACAAACCCGTCGACCGGCTCAGCTCCAGTGTGCCATCACCAATCGTACCAATGAGGAAGTATAGATAGTTCTGTACCATATTTCCGCTCGTCTGTAGCATAATGTAGATACCAAATGCCCGACCGAAACCAGGCGAGGTCCAGTCGAGGTAGTCAGGGCGCTTCTGTTCGAAGCCGTGCTGAACGATGAGCACCCAGATCCAAAGAGAAGTAAAGAGGCCAGCGGAGAAGATGAAGCCGTAGCGGATGCGGGACTGAGAATGTTAGATGTCGTAGTAGTAAAGGGGGCGAATTGTTGATCTACCTTGACCGTGATCTTGCTAGAGTCGAGGAAGATACCAAACAGGATACATGCAAGGGTGCCGGTGATTGCAGACAAGAACGAAGCCAGAGCTCGAGCTCGGACAGTAAAGTACAGGGTCAGGTAAGTCGACGCATAGCCCTGTAAATCATTAGCAACATTGACAATATTGGTTGTCCACGGACAAACTCTTACCCAATAGAACCAACTGGAAAAGAAAATTGGCAGCAAGAGTCCGATTTTGGGTGTCGTAATTGTCTTCCACAGCATTCGCAGCTGCTCCTTAGCTGGAGTCTTGGCCTCAACAATAATATGCGTGCCATCCGGTCGTTGGGTCTTATCCGGAGGTGCAAGCAAAAATGCCACGGGAAAGGAGAGGACTTGGAGGCAGACAAAGACAAGGATAGTAACATAGGACACTTTGCCACCTTCTGAGCGATTGGCATTGAGACCGAGATTAATGGCACCACCGATGAGCTGTCCACTATTCTTGAAGCCGAGCCAAAGAGCGAGATAACGTCCTCGCTTTGCATGCTCGGGATATGAGAGGATGATGGCACCCTCGGCGGCCCAGTACAAGCCTGCGCTGACACCGCAAATGGCGGCACCAAAGATAACAAACCACCTAGATAAACAGTTTAGCTACGCGAATTCAGATGAATGATGGAGGAGGGAACATACTCAGTGCCAAAGCGATTGTTCTGGTAAAGAGCCGCGCTGTAGACAGACCAGCCCAGAGTGCCAGCAATCAAGGTGTTCTTGACCCCGATCCAGTTGACGAAAATAGGGGAAAGAATACAGAACAAGCCCATCAGGCCAAAGACCAACGAGTTTCCAGCGTTGACCTACGCAATGTCAGTTGCTGCCACAGGAAACAATGGATATTATTAACATACTAGATACGGCTCAAGTGCACCACCTGCGCCCAGTGAGTTGTTCGCGTTCTGGAGGAAAGGTTAGCCAAATGCACCCAACAAAAGAAAAAGAGCTGCTTGCTTACCCATAATCCAGGACCCAGCAGTGCAATGATACCACAGATGATCATCTGGGCCAAAACACTCCTTCGAAACGACATGGTTGCTATCTATGACCGAGAACACGTTGTGTGTTTTCAAGGAAAAGAAGAAGAGAAAAAGGCTAAAATCGAATGCATGCGCCCACAAATAAACTCTACACGAATCCGGACTCATGCATGGAGCATAATAAGCTTAATTATATGACAGAAGGAAAGAAAGAAAGAAAGAACAAGATATAAAAGATTACCTGTAGGAGTAAGACGAATTGCTCACTGCAGACCTGCGATGGCGCAATCGAAGGATCCAGCATAATTTCTTGGCGCTCGCTGACATTTTCATCTCGCCATGGATGAGAGATCGGGAGATATAGACGCACAAGGCAAAGTCGAATCGCTCTCACAAGGATGAATGACGAAATGGGTCTTAACCTTTTAACTTGATAACATGATTCGACTCCCAAACTTAATGTCATTCTCTATCAGTGGTGTCATTTGCATGAGTGTAAAAACTCGGTTCAAGTGGATGAAGAAGCCAGGGTCATTAGAATACCACCTGCCAAATGGAGTAACACATTAACTTAGTATAGTGGGGGTTGAAAAAAACATGAGTGTCAGATGTGCTTCCTTTGAGCCGGTGGGTTTTCATGGGATGTTCGCTTTGCGAAGAATCCAGAGTCGAGCTAGGGGTATCGTGAGCGACACGCCGTGGAATTACACTACATGATAATTGAGGGGGCTTTAAAAAGCAGGCAGACATCAGGGCATCTCTCGTTCAAGAAGAGAAACATGATGCAAGACGACGTATCCCAGTAGATGACATGTTAGCAAGCGAGCCAAGACTGGCTCTCAGCGAAGTCAACGAGATTCTCAAACCTACATACCTTCAGACGATGCGGACACAACGCTAGGGTAAAAGTGACATCTATAGGAATCTGCGAGAGGTGTTGATAGGAAGGTGATATCTAACAGTACACTCTGAGGGCTGGAAAGTTTTCTGCAGTCGAGGTCATAGCGGAGATAGGGGATGAAACTCATCCGAATGCCGTGAACGACAAATCTCCGAGGCTACCACGGTAAGCCAACCCGGAGATTCTCGGAATATACTTGACCGCTGCATTCCCAGGTTATATTTTCCTTTGTAGACAAACAATTAGTGCCCAAGTTGCTGCAAAAGAGTGGATTACTAGCAGGCCATCGAGCCTACACCCGAGCATCGATTACCAAGGGATGGGAGAAGTTAAATGACTATTATGCCAAACTCGAGGAATCTCCCTTCTTTACGGTAGCGACTATTCAAACCCGCTTGGGTTTAAAATTCGGAGGCCAAGATCAAGGATTTCTTTACCAGTGAGTGCGACTATGCTCTCGTGTATATATATATACTGGCCATTTAGCCTTAGGTGCCATTCTGAGGACTCATCCTAGGCTGCCATCTCTCAAGCTACCCTCCAAAGACGGCAAACTCATGGGATACTTCTCAGACGAGCCAACTGAACTACTGGTAAATGGGCTCCGACCTTTATCATGGTCAACTTCCTCTCCATTTGCCAACCCCAGACCTTCCACACACTGCTAGAATGGATATCGGCATCAGGGACTCAATCTCTCCAAGCAAGACCCAAAGAAACGGTCCTACTAATACTCTCCCTCCTTCACAGGGACCAACTTGACCTTCAGATCGCCCTTCTCCCAGAGGTTAAAAACCTTTTGATCATTCCAATTCTCACTCTCCGATACCAATTCAAGGTCAAACTTCCACAACAGGTGTGCAAGGATAATCCTCATTTCAGCATAAGCCAGACTAAATATTGAGAATTCTTAGCTACTAGTCCTCAATACGTGGTTTTGATTACATGAATACTCACTTCTTCCCAAGACAGTTGCGCGGACCGATGGAAAAGGGCTGCAGCACTTCCTTCGCATCACCGTCATATCGAGGGTCGCCGAGCCAGCGTTCAGGAACAAACATCTTGGGGTCACGGAAGTTGATCTCACTCTGGTAGGCTGACCAATGCGAGACCGACACTGTGGCCTATCACCCGAGTCAGTGGTGGTTAAAGGGTGCTTGCGGATCTACTCACATCTTCAGGGATCTGATAGCCTTCGATTTCTTCACCGCCTTTAGGTGTCTCCCTGGGAAGGCCGATAGGCACCGGTGGATCTATTTCCTCATCAGTATGGTCTTTGAACACAGTTCAGGCGACTTACACATGCGTGACCCTTCACTGAAAGCGGCTATCATGTAGTGAAGCTGATTGACCCTAGCAATGGTGATCTCCTTCTCACTAGTGAATGAAGAACGAATCTCTTTAACCAAACTCTCGTACTTGTCCCGGTTAGTCAAAAGCTGAAAAGTCACACCGCTAAGCAGCGTCGCAGTCGTCTCACTCCCAGCGACGATGAGAATCTTGGCATTCTCGGCAATTTCAGATCGAGTCATGCCCTTTTCGTCATTGTGACGAAGAATGTAAGACATGAAATCCTCACGTTCCGTATCACGGCTCTCAATCCGTTTCATCGCAGTTGACTTGGACAGTTGGAAGTGTTCTTCCAGGCTGCGTTTGAGATGAGAGGGCATCAAGAGTGAAACAAACTTTCCGAGTCCAAGACGTTCCATGGCGGCTCGAAGCGGTCCTGTCTTGACGGATGAAAAGATCATGGCAACCCATGGGTGGTAGCCGCCGCTGTCGAGACATCCAAATGACTGGCCGAATGCCAGATCACCGATGATGTCAAAGGTGGTGAAGTTGTACCATCGAACAATGTCAATGGCTGTACCTTGGTGTGCTAGCTCAGTGAGGCGCATGATGAACTTGTCGACATAGTGTTGCATGATTTCTTCCTGTCCACGCAAAGCCCTATCCGAGAAGGCATGAGCAAGGAGTCGACGGAAGCGACGATGATCTTCCGTGTTGGCATTGATAATATCCGTTTGGTCGCGAACAGGCTTGTAAAAGAGTGTATCTTTCTCAAAAGTCTGCGCCATGCTAGTTTTGTGGCCGTAGATCTTCTTCATGGCATCTGCCGTGATAAAGGAGACATCCTTGTGAGTGTATCGCACAACGGGACCGTACTGGTCATGGAATTCCTTCAGCTTCCTCTCCCAGTTGCCTTGAATCCAGTAGTAGAAGAAGGGCATCTGGGTAAAGGAATAAAGACGTGGGCCCGGGACTTTTGCAAGAGGGTGAAAGAATGCATAGTAAATGCCACTTGCAAAGGAATACAAAATCTAGGTAGCTATGTCAGCGTGGTTGTTCAATTCCAAGGTGGAAAATACCATACCACCAAAGCAATAACCAAAATTGCTATCCCTAAGGGCGGGACACTGTCCATTCGTTCAAAGTAGTGAGATAGGTCAGGCATTCTGGTGTCTTGAATTGTGGTATTGAGAGGTATTTGTTTATGAAAAAGGCATGAAAAGTCCAGAACAGCAAACAGCGTCCAAGAAGTCAGCTTTATACTCCTTCTACCTTCTCTCATCCCGGGAGCCAGACTTTTCGGCAATCAACTCGCCATCTGTCCCATCTTAACCTGCATTACCGATATTTACACCCCGAGACCCCGACAACTATTTTGTTTCATATGTTGATATATCGAATCATTACTGCATCTTCTCTATCTTATGCAGTGTATAATAGGAAGCATGCATTCGGTAGATGCCCTGTCCCCGCAACCAGCAGCGCCAATACGAATCACATACAAAGTCTATATCCTGCCTCCCTGTCTTTAAACCCTGGTATAGTTTCACTTAAATGCCGGCCTCACGTCATGCATATGCAAGTACCCACTGCCTGTAACTTGATCGTCTCGGGTCGGGGACTTGGTACTGCCCGTTTGCGGGGCAAGAGAGCCTTCTAGAGCCGCTTTTCTGGCCGAAGACCTTGCGGTCGCCACATTTGTATGCTCAATTTTGGGCACTTGTTAGTCCTCATACTCTTCGAGCCTTTTCTAGTCTATCCTGTGTTCAGAGGCGTCTGCTATTCTGCGTCCGTTGGGCCAGCTTGTAAGAGTTTGTTATCATGAAATAGACTCAAGTAGAAACACCCACCCGACTGTCTCATGACTGGGGGTGTTATTTTTATCCTCCCTAAAATAGCCCTTCAATTTGTCCATTCTGATGCTTAACCTTACCATATGTAGCTGACAGGTATCGAAAACCTGTGTTAGTCTTGCCTAACATTCGTCCCTCTCGCCTAGAAGGTCTCCAAGAAACGTCAGCGATCCCAGCGCTGGTGGCTTGGAAGAAGTTCCTGTGGTCAATCACTCCAGCAGTGACCCTTGTCTTCAACATAGCTTCTACCCGTATCCCTTCAACACCGAGGGTACACGGAAGTTGTCATTCCATGTCCGCTGGATCAATTGTTTTGAGAGGTGGGGGGGGGCATTGGTCTTGAGCCTGAAACCGCCATTCGGGTCAACCAGACCATTGTTGGCATTATCTGTACCACAAAGGGCCCCTCGAAGCAGATCGATCTTGTTGCTGCTAAAAGTAACCAGACTTGCACGGCTCCGGCTGGAATCGCCATCAACATCACAGGCACAGTCGACACACCTTCTCAAAACGAATTGTATTATGAAGATATTTGTTGCATCTCCGCCAACCAAGGCAGATAGCTGCCCCGTCACACAGTTGTCTCGTGAATGGTATACTATATAACTCAAGATTATACAGCTATTTAAAGGGACCTATATGACAAGACCATCTGTGGCAAACCCATTGTCCACTCGTTATTGTTGAGTGTTGACGGCTCTCTATTGTCTTCTTTGTCAGAGTTAAAGTCTGACCCTTGATGAGATGAGCCAGAAAATACTTGACGGCTCTCAAAAGGGTATCAACTTCAACACCAAAGAACGGAGATATCGACGGGGGATAGCAGTAAAGCTCAAACATAGAACTATGATAGTACTAACGGGAATGTATCCTTACGGATCCATGCTGGGTCTATTGCCCCCAACGCCTCAAGGATCAACGCCAACTCTGCCGAGCTAGTCATTACCAGAAATGTTCAAAAGGATAAGCACACACAACGCCAAGTAAAGACCCGATAGAAAATAGATGTGGACTAATTTCCAAAATGACGTGTCTATCTCCAAGTGGCCAGGCAAACACTGTTGGTCTCTACTCTTCGGGTTTAGTGCCAAGACCCCTTCACCAGTCATATCAATGTGCAAAACAGCCACCTCCAATCATCAACAACCAAAGTCAAATAAAGGAGCATGTGGTCAATGCTGTGTAACAGCCCATAATGTACCAAGTACGCCTTACGAGGATCAACAAGGCAACAAAGATAAGGCACACGATGGTTCGCGCACAAGATGTTTCAAGGTCACATATATCCCATGATCTCCCCCTACTTATCTTCCATTCTTTTGTTCAACCTCTCTGCAACATCGCTAGTCGTCAATATTCAGCCACTAGCAGCCAAGTCATCTATTTTCAAGGGTGTGCCACAGTAGTAAGAGTAGTCAAATCCTTCTAACCGCTTGCAACCTTCATCTCTCACCACAGTCCACAGAGCCAACCATGGATTCGTATTACCAGCATTCCTCCGCCTACCAGCAACAACCATCTTCCACCACTGAGTCAACTCAGCCCATGGATGAGACGTACCAGTATTCGTACCAGTATTCTTCGTCCTCTACCATGGAAACACCCCGGTGGCCGGGCTACTATACCTACCAACCTTCATCTTCCCCTGAAGAGCAGCCCCAATCGCCGAGCGCGTACTCGTACCAAGATTATTCATCCTCCACCATGGCACGACCCCGGACCTTGGCAGAGTCGAGCCAGAACACGAATAACCCAGGGTACAATAGTCCCCACCACCAATTTCTCTCACTTGATCACATTTATTCTTACATGTAATAGTATCTACTGCCTTCATCATGGCTGTACCTCCGAACCCTTCAAACGAGAGGCCGACCTCCAGCGCCACTACAGAAACACTCACAATCCTGGTTCGACCAAGGAGGTAAACCATCGGGACGACACATCGAGCCAGAACCCGGAAATGTCCCTCTCCCCCAACTTCTCCCACATCACCATAATCTAACACGCAATAGTCATCACTGCCTTCATCCCGGGTGTACTGCCAAGCCCTTCAGACGAGCCGCCGATCTCCAACGCCACTACAAATACACTCACAGTCCCGATTCAAACGAGGCATACTATTGCGACTACATCCGGTGCTCCCGCTCCCAAGAGCCTTTCCGCCGGCGCGATCACTTCCGCGACCATCTACGCGAGTACCATCGCGAGGATATCCAGAAGCGTGGCGAAGTCGTTGTCAACGAAGAGGGTCAGGAGGAGCGTCGCTCTGCTTCAAGCTGGTGGCGTTGTGCACGGTGTCTCGTCCGTGTCTCTGGCTCTCAGGACGATTCCAAGTGTCCTCAGTGCAAGACTTCTCGTGAGTCTGTAGGTCAGAAGAAGCGACGGGTGCATTGATGGGATGTTTGGGGAAAGGTTCTTCAGTAGGTTTGTCGTCTCCCAGAGGCCAGCCTATCTCTGTTTCCAAGTTATCGATTTCATTCCTTCATCCGACTTGAGCTTTTGTTCCTCACTTACCCCCTTTTGCCTCTCTTTTCTTTATCTTCTTTGATATTCATCTTGATGGAGACTGCCTTTGTTTCTTTTTCTTCTCCAGATTGCTTATTCCATATCTTGCCTTGTAAATAATCAGGAAGGTCTATAAAGCTACTTACTATAAGATTCCTTTGATAGCTACATCTACTAGAGGGAACTTATATTGATAACTGAAGAACGCGTATAACTGTTGCCACATTATCTGTGATACGAGACACAAAGACCGACCGTATTCTCTTGGTGTCTATCACTTTCTGTCGACCGTACTCCCGCGTATCGCGCACCAATAAAATAATTTTCGCTCGGATAACCATCACCCCCAGACCCGAACACGCAGCCTGTCATTTTGGATGATAAAAGTCCCCGGGAAGTGGGCAAATCACTTGACAAGGAAAAGGACAAGCATTATGAGTTAAAATCATGGGATCCTTCAACTCAGCGAGAGCTTTTCATTCGATGACGGTGCCTTCGGGAATTGTTGCATAATTCTCGTATCGCGGAATACGAAATTTCTCTCATGTCAGATCCGATGCTTCCTCGTTCCGCATGTTCCGGTCGCCAAGATGCGGATTCTCGATTGCGTGCGTGTCATTGTGGCTCATTATCTATTTTGCTGCATCTCGACATTCATGGAGTATAATTCTTTCATCTACTTTTATTTGAACCTCTCGAATGCATCAAGTTACTCCAAAACATTGCTCGCAACAATCCTTGTTCATCAGCCTCTAAGCAAGCGACAATGGAGCCCACATCCAACTCGGCACTTAGCCGTCAGCACCGACGACCACATCGCAAGTCACGAAATGGCTGTCTCAACTGTAAGAAGCGCAAAGTAAAAGTAAATCTTCACATCTTGTCATTCCCCTCCTCCCAATCACTAAAACAAGGCAGTGCGACGAGACAAAGCCCATGTGCTTCAACTGCATGCGCTTCAACGTCCCCTGTAGCTTCGACCCTCACTCTCCTCCCACCTACGGCCCAATACCAAAGGCCTTGTCCGATGAGTTGGAGGCAAACCAGAAGAGCTTGCCTCATAGAGGTCCGGGCCGTCCGCGCAAAGACTGGGCTGCCCTCGGTAATTCTCTCAGAGAGGCAACAGCCCCGGGATCGCCAACTTCAAACGCTTCGACCAGTTCTTCGGCTTCCCCTCCGGCCGACTCGGAAGTCTGCTCACTGAACATTGTCGATGCTAATTTGATGCTGCATTTCATTCATCACACTGCTGGAACACTCTCCAAGCCCAATGACAGCATAGGTCTCTTCTGGAGGAACAATGTCCCCAGGATAGGTTTCTCCCACCACTTCGTACTTCATCTCATCTACGCCTTAGCTGGGTTCCATCTGTCCTACCTAGAGCCCGCCGGCTCCGACGATCGAGCTCGACATCGCTCAATAGCTACCCAGCACTCGGAAGCCGGTCTCAAAAAGCTCAACGAGACACTATCGAGCATCACTGAGGAAAACTGTGGTGCCCTTTACGTCGCCGCAAACCTCGTGTCATACTGCGCCTTCGCTGCCGGCCCGACGTCGCCGAACGATCTGCTCGTCTGCAAGGTCGGAGACGAGGCCACGGTTCACCAACTACCATTGATACACGGCGTGCGATTAATCAGACAAACCGTGGACCCTGCCACACTCTTCTCGGGACTTTTAGAGCCTCTCTCGGAGTCAGGTCCAGACGAAGAAGTCGAAAGCTCTGTACACCCTCACATCGACTGGATCGAACCCTTTGCCAAGTTGCGACAATGGCTGGCCACCAACAAGAGCTCAAACATGGCCATCTATGATCACGCTCTCTCATCCCTTTCCTCGATATACGAAGCCAACTTTGGTAGCGAAAAGGGCGTGTGCAAAGCTACTTGGGGTAACCGGCTCATACTTGGCTGGCTCTACCGTCTACAAGAGACATTTATCACATCTCTAAAACGACAGGAGCCGCCAGCCTTGCTGATATTTGCATACTACACCCCTCTGATAGCGACACTTGAGGAGGGCTGGTACCTGGAGGGTTGGTCAACACATCTAGTCGAGTCGATAAAGACAATGCTCAGTGATGAGCTGTTGACTTTTATGGAGTGGCCGACGAGTGTAGTGGGAAAAGTCGCAAAGATCCAGGCTCGCATTTAGTTGTTGAATATCAATTGTAGATGATAAATTACAAATCTATAGAACACAAAGATATCGATAAAACAAAGATCACAACTGTCTGTCTACCTTGCCACAACCTTGACAGACGTAGAGTTCCGCAATGTCTCAAAGTCAGCAACGGCAACACGACTTTCGTCATCAGACACTGGCTTGTTCTTCAGTAGCCAATCTCCCTCGATTCGCATAGCAGCCTCAATGGCCTTGGGTGTCGAAGTCACGACGGCAGCTCGAATACTTCGATGTATCCCCTGAGCAGGATACGCAACCAAGCCCACAGTAGCGGAAGTCGTCTTGGTGACCAAACTCAATGCGCCCTTGCCCAGACCCTTTGCAGCCCCCAGTGCATTCTCCTGACGCTTCCCTTGGTACGTGTATACGGCGATGTCTGTCAATGCCTCAAAGATGCCATGGTAAAAGTTCTTACCAGCAACGACCGCACCACTCCTGAAGCCAGTAATATGATCCCTAGGTCTCACGTCCTCTCCGTATAGATTCGGTACAGCTCTTAGTCCATCAGTGACAGCTATAGGGATGTCGACGAATATTCCCTTTGCCGATGTGACAGCCAGTTTTCCAAGACTCTTGGTCGAAGTTCCAACCGCTCTCCTCGCGACTCCGGATTCGCTGATGCTTGCAGAATCACTTTGTGTCCTAGCTTGGCTTGATCCGCTCTCTAGTGAGGTTTTTTGCCGTGTTTGGTGCTCTTTGATAGTCTCGTAGGGTTTCACAAACACTCCCGCTGTTGCGTCTGCCATCGACGCAGCGACTTCCATTGATGCTGATCCGACGGCCGTGAACGGGTCCCAGCGTCTACTTTCAATGAATATGGGTTTTGGTCTATGACTATTATACACACTGTCAGTAATAGCGCCTGAAGTGCAAGGCCTACTTACAACTTTAACTTGCTCCGTTCGAGTTTGTTTGCCCCAGTCAAGATTCGCTCTGCCCTCTTCGACAACAAAACTTGATGTCGTTTTCCTTTATATGTCCAAGACGCCGGTAAGTCTGGAAATAGATTACATCGTTGTGGCTCAACGGGCAAATTGGAGTGAAAATGCTGGACCGCGGCTTGAACTCCTGACTCTACCCTCATACTTTCAGACATTCGCTGAGCGCCGCTCTCGACATCCGGTGTCAACGCAAATTCAATCGCCTCGGCGAGATTTCGAGATGTGAGAGATGAGTATGGTATTGGCTGCGGGCCAGCACCAGCGTTGGCAACCATCTGACCCCAGAAAGGTTGACTATCAGAAGTTGAAATGTCAGTCATGGATCATGGATCAAACAAACATGGTTTCCTTACTCTCCAAAGAACGGGACAATGACCGTTGGTACACCGTAGAATAACCCACAGGCCGTTGTTCCAGCACCACCATGGTGAACAACAGCAGAGACCTGCTGGAAGAGGTACTCATGGGGACAATCGCCAACGTAAAAGATATCTGGGTCATCTTCACCCTCAAGTTTGCTCCACCCCTGCGATATTATGGCTTGAACTCCAGCCGTCTTGATCGCCTTCAGGACCATAATCATCAGGCGGGCTGGATCATCGACAACAATGCTTCCGAATCCAACGTATATCGGCTTCAGTCCGCTCTTGAGGAAGGCTTCGAGGTCTGAGGGGGGGTGATAAGAGGGAGGCTGTCGGAAAAAGAAACCAGAGATATCTAGACCATGTGTCAGAACAGCCATCTTCCATATCTCTAGCTGCCGAGACCTACTTATGTTGTGACCCCATTCTCTTGGTTTAGGGATCAAAGCTGGAGACCAGCAGTATGTGAACGGCACTTCCAGCGACTTGAGCAGTCTAGGCCCTTCATTCATGGGAACATGCTCGAGGCCGAGCTTGGACTCTCGCCAGTGGTTGACCAGGTCCCCAAGCCTACACTCTTCAGTCAGTCATCGATTCCAGAAGAATAATGTTGATAGATAGCTTACCCCTGCCATGTCAGAAACTCCACCACGCTATATGACAAGTAATTGGCAACTTCGCGTTCTTTTCCAGTACTTGGGTCATTGATATTCGCCAATGGATGAGGAAAAGCCCCTGTACTGGTCCAAGGCATAGTAAACATCATGTGTAGAGGAACACCTAATGCCTCAGCACAATGAACATGCGCAAAGCTAGGTGCGTTCGCAATAATAGCATCTGCCACGAATGGGTCGCCCGTCTTAGGATCAGGCATTATGCACGAGTCCCAAAATCCGTCGAGCATCTGGGCAATCATCTTCCTCTTGGTGTTGATGTCGCCAGCTCGAAGGCTGTCGATGCTTGGGATAAGCCCTGGGTTTTTGACCATATACGCCATGAGCTGAGAGGGATCGCCTCCCACGGGGTAAAACTCGATGTTGGACGATTGAACAAAGGTTTCGAAAACGTCGTGGGTGGCTAGTCGAATTCTATGACCGTGTTTTTGTAACTCGTGCGCCAGCGCAATGAAGGGTTGGACATCGCCACGACTTCCAATGACTTGAATGACGATGTTGAGGGCGATGACTGAACCATCTCGGTTCTCGTACTGTTGGTACGCTGGTGAAGCTAACCCGGGAGTTGTGTCGAGTTCCTCGAAATTTGGAAGTTTGGACAGTCGTCGGCTCAAGGTCGTGGGTATCTCGATATCGACTCGACCATCATCTGGAGTTCTTGGTCAGTATTCGACGACACAGGAGTCAACTTGTTTTGGCTACCTCTCGTAGATGCATCGATTGCAGCTGCTCTGGTCTCGTTAAGCTGGTCACTACCGTCGTTCATGGATGCCATCTCTGCCTTTGACATATGAGTGAAGCGTTTAACAATGACCTCAGACGGGCAGATCCAAATCAGCTTGCTTGGTATAAATTACTCCCATCCGACGTCATTCCAGTCATTTAAAAGCATTACAGGGTCTCATAACGGCACGACCAGGACAGGTGCCACCGCCAAAATCGCCGAAGCCATTGCAAGAGTCTGATTCATGGTCCCCCTGCTAGATCGATCATTAGCTCGACTCTAAACATGGATGTGTCGGAAAGAAAGCGAAAATCCAAATATTGGCCAGACACCCCGCCCTTCCACCCACAAGTCCACTTTTCATAGCACTCAATTCCGAGTCAACGATAGAAATAGCCATGGCTGAGACGTGGGCCGCGTAATGAATGGAAGTGTGTACGATTAATGTCTTCCAATGATATCTCAAGGAGTTTTCGTATTGTGAATCGTTACCCCCTGTTCCTAGCGCGACATGCTAGACACCGCCGGTTGCACCCTCAGAGGCCCCTTGTTCCTTGGACCACGAACAGAGTGGCTTCGTGAACCCGGCTATGCCGAGTGGACTTGGCGGAACTTCTCATTTAGTACCAAGGAAGATTTCGTTCGACGTAATGGTGTGGAGAGCTAGAATTAAAAGGAGTGGGGAGTAGACCGAGGAGCAAAGCCAGACAGCAAACCCTTCTTCTCAGCTCACCTCCATCTAGTTTGTTCTTTCTTCCAGCTCCCCTATACACTCCTCAGAAAATCTCCTCTCAATTCTGATGCCGTCCCCAAAAATCACCGACTACTGGGAGAACGTGGGCTTAACAGGCGTCATCTCCCGCGCCCTCTTCCGAGCCCTCCAATGCCTCTTCGCCCTCGTCGTCGCAATACTCTACGGACTCGACCTGCAAAAAGCAACCTCTAACCACATAAAAGCAGATTCCAAATGGATCTTTGCAGAATTCGTCGCCGGCATCTCCATGATCGTCTGCATCATACACCTCTTCTTCACGGCCATGAGCTGCGGCTGGACAGTACTAGACGGAATACTGTCGATCCTCTGGCTAGCTCAATTCAGTGTTTTTGCATCTCAATATCTAGGCGATGGCGAGTCATTAGATGATGCAAAGTTCGTTCCATCGGAGAGCAGGATGGAGGCTGCGGTTTGGATAAACTTGATCAGTATGCTCCTCTGGTTCGCGACCACGGTACTGGGGACCATGAGATGCTGTGCTCGCCGGAGGAAAGCAAAGATGTTGACTCGGGGCGAGACGGTTGATATGGAAAGATTAGAGAGTCAGCAATGAGGAAGGGGTGTGGTTACCGTCAACATTGGGTTCATAAACAGCAGGGATAGCTACGCATTTCCATGATTACAAGTCTCATTATTCATTACCGCCCTTTTTACCCTTGGGGAGGTTGAGCCCATGGCTTTCTACCACCAGTGTCTTGTTTCTAGTCTGCCGTTGTTTGTTCGATTCGGGTATCTCTTCACCCACCACGGTTGCTTCAGCCTCAAGGGTGGTTGGTAAGTTTGACCTTTTTCTTACAGCAATATTATCCTTTCCATAAGTTAAGAAGCATCCAGACGCAAGAACAAAATTCTTTCAAGTCATACTTGTTACACCACTGAACATCTCTATTATCATGACTCAGTGAGGACTTGCACCAGAACCAACACGGCTATGCGCTCCCAACATCCAACTTTCCTAATCACTCCTGATTATCGAACCGGCCCAAACTTAGCTGACTACCTAAGCATACTGTACCATCACAGATTTCTCTATGCACACTCTTAGTGCTTGTCCCTCACATTTGAGCATTTCTAAGAGTTAGAAATACCAGCTTTTCCACCATCAACTTCAAAACAGTCCTCAAGCTTCTCGGTCAGAGATGCAGTTCCATCAGTCGTTCCCTCATCCAGACTCTCATTCAGAGTTAAATGTTGTTCTATCATCCCCTCGAAACTTCCACACATGTAGCCAACTCCTCCACACTTAAATTCCACTACCCCAAACTAGAACTCCATCTGTCAACCACCTATTTCATCTGCGTCACTCGTAAGCTCAGTTCCCTCAGAAATTATGCCAGCGCAGCCGGCAAGCATAACCATGGCGTTTTCAGATAGAACACAACACCTCCCTATCACGTGCCACCCGAGATGATACACCTCTCGACACATCTCTCGAGTTTACCCACAGCACATTGTGATTCCCTAGAACATCACATCAAAATGCAAGCACTTTGCCCTGTTATCGCTATTATACACAGTCTCAGCTCAAGAAGATGAAGAGAGCTATCCCCTCTACCATCAAGCTCAAGCACCTCATCGGCCCCACGAGACCGACATTCCCTTGCACTACTCCCGGCGTCAAGACCCGTCAATATAGTACCAAGAACACCAAGCCACTATTCCTAACCGACGAACCAGTTGCGCGTGAGGTGCTAGCTAAGCTAGAGAGGAAATATGACAAAGATTGTAAAACATGGCTAAAAGGGACACATATGGAATATTGTATGTTATCACTTATAATACTCATGCACACAATAAATTTCTCATGATCACTCAAGGGACTGTGCATTCAGTCGATTCCGGTGTGCAGCCATGGCGGCGCTGGGCGAGTATATGAGGAACAACGTAGATAGAATAGGGATAAGGAGGACAAGGAGGTCAGCATGGTCAACAGGTTTATCAGGAACTATGAGAAGGAATACGAGAGTAACTGGAAAGGTAAAAAAAAAGGCAAGGTTCAAAACTGCGGCAGATAGGTTAGATTCCAAAAAGCCCTTGTATCACAAAAACACACTATCTACCCAGGCAGTGGCAGACCCTTCTATCCAGCCTCAGTGGATATCAAGCATGTCAGCCCGTCTATGAATAGTTAGTTAGACAGGATACACAACAAACTGACCTTACCGATACTCTACTTACAACAAGCATCGTAACATTCACCTCAACACCCCGAGCCCTTTCATCCTCAACAAATCCTAATACACACATTATTCTTATCTCCAATAACCTCTCCAAAAGAGGCTATCAGCCACAACAGCAGTCATCAATACATGACGGCATTAAACCCTAATACCGCGCGGACCGTAACTTGGGCTAAATGCCGAAGAGAACTAATTAGACAGCAACAGAGGAAGACCCTTTTAATATTCGAGACGAAGCGGCCCAGAGAATACACGGTCTTCTAGCTAAGTTGTCTCATCGAGGACTATGTTTCAAGTATTATAAAGAACACATTTCCAGAGAAGAACCGTAGCCTCTGAGGTGTCATCCTGTAACGGCAGTTAGCATAGCGGTGGGCATATAGCCTTGGGAGGCGTTTTGCGAGGCATCCATATCATAAGAAGTATCATCATGCACAGTTGGGCCTATTTATCAGGCCAGTTCGCTCTACAGTTGAAGTTTTCATCTTGGTAGCGACAGCATGATTTCTCTGTTTCTTTATAACCAGAAGGTCAACTTCAAGATAGACTACCTAACTTCGACAGAGTCTACCTCGTTTTCAGAGCATAAGCCCCTTAATTAGATGTTTCTTATGTCCATGGGTGCGCAGGAATGATATTGTGCCACCATTAAGCTCTCTACTGAAGATCCTGTTCCCTCGTACAATGGTAGGTTGGAGGCTTTGTACCCGGCCTCAGCCATTATTATCCCTTTCAATGTCAAGGAGAAAATGGAGAACACGAGTGTAAAGGTGTTAAACCGCCTATCAACCAGGTATGTACTAAAATTGCAATTGACACAAGAAAATGTGCAAAGGGCTCTCTTGATACTAAATCTTCTTGGGTAATATCCACCCAATTACCATGAGATTCAAACACATAGCCTTCCTATGAAACTCATAGCATTCACCATGAAGAACGCCCAATCTGCTATCAGGGGCCCTGAGGAAGGACAAGCGCAGCAACACGCCGCTCTATAAGATCGTAAGCAGATCAAACGCTCAAAATGACTAAGAGATACGAGGAAGGGTCTATTATAAAGTATCTTAACTTGTTTAAGACCCTTTGGTCACAATTGGTTCCCAAAGCAAGGGTTGGGGATGGCTTGCTCGAGGGAACATACCCTAGACCATTTTTCCACCGTGTCGTGGCTTTGCCATGGGTAGCTATTTCGATTACTGCGATCTATTTAGAGAATACGGGTTTCAAGATGGTATTTTATGGGCTTCGATCCTAACTTAGGTGATATTTGCTTATCCCTCACAGGAAAATGCTGCTCGAGGATTATACTCAAGATCAATGCCACTCTTCACCGTTTAGCACGTGATACGAGGTGGATTAACCCTCACTTGGGTCAGCAGCGAACCATCAGCATTTCTCCATTAATAAACAATTGTTAAGTGTGAAAAGAGAATGTCTATTCTAGACCATCCTAGTGCTGGTTGTATCCGTTCGCACTCGGTTTTTGCTGTGTTGGTAAGACACGAACACGGAAATCGGGATAATGGACCCCGCGCCACGATAAAAGTCGCCGAGAAGTAGCCAAAATTGAAGGGATATGATGGGAGGTTTGGCTGGAGGATATGTACTTATAAAGCCGCATTAATAACCTTGATCAGCCATTGACTGATATGCTTATATTTAAAAGGAAAGCGAACTGATCTCAATCATTCACCCGAGCCTCCAACGTCTTTACACGATACCCACCCACTCGCCATGGTTCGCACAAACACACGTGACTGGGATAGCATCTTCATCCCCTTTGGAGGCATCGACTTTGGCCTCAAATCATCTACTTCAACCGTCGTCACCATCGTCTTCCGGACGGGTGATGACATCCCCGGCACTGGCCTTCACTGGCATGAGACACACACCGAGTATCTGCAAGTGGTGGAAGGCTATGCGCTTGTGACACTGGGTGATCGCACAGCCGTATTCACAAAGGACGACGGTATCATCACGATACCCCGGTATACAGTCCACCAGTACATGCGCGCAGACAACACGGAGCAAGGAAAAGCAGGCAAGGACATGGACCTTGTTGTTCGAGAATGGACAGACCCAGCAGATGGCGACAAGGAGATATTCTTTCGCAACATACTAAGCTTGCTCAAGGACAAGAAGGATACTGTCACAGGGACAGTGGGAATGCTATTTTCCATCATGGTCGTTGCTTGGTCACATGATAACTATCCTGTGTTTTGGAAGGGTCCCGGCTTTCTGGGCAAACGTGTTCAAGGAACAGTTCAGAGAGCTGTGACCTACTCATTGATGGGATGTCTTGTCTTCATGGGTCGGCTGGCAGGATGCCAGTCGCATTATGCCGAGTATACGCCATGAAGAATTGCCGACGGCCATGTGACGAGTATCTATGGAATGATAGGATATATGAGCTGGGATGGAACGATTGGGGCTCACCGGTCTTTCTCAATTATGCCTAACCGGCCACTCTTATCGTTGGCATGTGGTCAAAGTGTCAGGCGAAGACAGGAGGACTCCTTAATGGTGACGGCACTTCAATATGTAAGGTACCAAGTCGTAGCGGCACCACTCGGCCGAGTTGTCGCCCGTGAGTCTTGACTCAGGCTTTGTTCGACAAGTTGAGACAGCTTTGGTCCGAATCGTCTGAGTCAACCACGCGGAGCTGATCTCCAGACGATCCCCCTCCCATTGACCATCAAGAACCACCTACTACGTAGTAAACACAATAAATTGACACATCTATGGACCAACATTCCCTCGGCAATGGCTACTAGCCTCCGGTTTGAATGGAAATGCGCCCGCAAGTACGTAACGTGAAACCCATAAGGCTGGGACGGCGATGCGATGGGCCACCAAAAAGTGTGGATGCGCATCTCCGACACCAAGGGAAAGCCAGCTTTCCTCGACCCAAGAGTTTAATTAGTTTGCCGAACGGAAGCATTTCTCAATCAAGGTCTGCTCTGCGCCCATGCCGCGTCTCTGGGTCGCCCGTCTGCTGGAGTTGGGATGGCACCTTGTCTCACGATCGACGCCCCGTCGAGCCAAAAAAAAAAACAAAAAACCGTGACATTGAGATGTTCCTCAACTTTTGACTCCCAAGACTGAACGATGCGTCGTCGTCAGAGCTACAGCGCGGCAAGAATACGAGCTTGTAGGCAGGCTGCTTATCCAGCTCAAAAGTCAAGAGTTGCACAGCATGACGGGCGATGGCCGATACGACGCAGGAGATTTGCAGGTCCCCTGCTTGAGGTCAGGTTCCAGCACTTCGCTTCCCAAGCATTGACACGCATTGAGGAGACGCTGCGGATCCTTTACGATGTCTGGTCTAGTACTGCGGGTAATTCCCCGAAGCGATGGATGGGAAGCGGAGAACTGGGATTGAAGATCATCGATGCGGGTGTGAAAGGAAGAAGCCTGCGGCCGAGGCATTGAAAGCAAGGAACGCACGCGGCATTTCTTTTTCGTCCAGAGTTGCGTGCGTTTTTTTCCTTTGTATGCGTGTTTCAGCTTGAGGCCTTCTCAAAGGGGGTTGAAGGAGGTCGATCACTCGGCACTCGGGACGGACCTCATTCTTTCTTACCAGCATAACGGTAATTCGTCTTCTTTTGTTCAGCTTTCATGAAAAGTCCATGTCTTGAAGACTGCGATTCACAAACCTTGTGCGATTTGATGCGGCCTGTGCATAGAACCGGGTGTTTCAGAGTGCATTTACAACACAAGGATGCTCTCCTCCCGTTGTAACCTCTGCGGTATCTAGCCCCGAAGGAACGGATGGAGCAATTTCCATCACAGAGCAGAGGCAAGCCCAAGGTAGAGAAAAGAGCCGGTCGCTGCAATCGAAGGTTCCATGAAACCTTCTCTGGGGGGGCTAGCGAGCGCCTCCCCTACCCCCTGAGCCCTTGGAGATTGAGCTCTCGAGAGATGATGTCAGGGGAGGGGGAGAGCTAGCAGGAGATTGGATCGCCGGGATGCCTTTGGAGAAGAGGCTTGATTGAGGACTAGTCCATTCGTGTCGTAGCGGCCTTTAACGTGCTGGTAACCCATCAAAGGGGTCTTTTTTTCTTCCCCATTTCCGCGGTCGCACAGAGGAAGGCTGATAAGAGCGTACATACCGGGCAGGTGCGTTTAACTCATGCGATGATCTGAGGTGAATCCTGGGCTGAGGGAGAAAAAAAAAGCCACATCTCCCATCAACCCATTTGATATGGCCTGGACGTTGATGATTGGGCGCTCCCGTTCTCAGCGTGGAGGGGCGTTAGCCGCCACGACGACGCGATGAGCGCAGGGTTGGACGGGATATTGAGCTCAGACGAGAGGTCCTCGCATGGTTGTAGACTTGAAGAAACGCGGCTACACTGAGAGCCTCTTGCTGGGAGCCTGTCAAAGTCCAGTCTCGCGACCTGTCAAGCCATTCTCTTTATGCAACCTCTCATGCAGCCTGCCTCTTTGCCCATAAAGTCTCTCTTCCATCCCCGCCAGATGCTTGTTTTTCCCATGTCCGTCTTTGCGCTGCACATTCATGCGCGCCCTTCTGGAACGTCTCGTCCTGGGTGGGATGGGGAGGGTCCAAAAAGGAACGAATCGACGGTCATCGAAACAAGAACCACACCACCCGCTCCGACGGATTCAGGGGCTATCCGTGTCAAGGGTCCCCCCTCCCTCGTCCTTTTTTTCCCCTCCTTGGGCGTCAACTTTGTCGGTGCTCTCTTCAAGAACCCCTCTGTATCTTTGTGATGGGTGGTGCTCCGTTGTGGCAGCGGATAGAGGACGGTGTGCAAGCGCGCCTCGCCGGACGGGCTCAAGGTCAGAGACCCGCCAGCCCGTATCGACCGGCTGTTTTGTTGCTCCCCGTAGGGACGGCTCACTGGTTATTGAGCAACTATTAGAAAGCCAAGCATAAAAGAACAGACAAAGTTCAGGTGACGACGTATCAGCCGTCTCAAACGAGTGGGAACGAACATCAGAAGAGGAAAAAGGAAACAAAATGTACCCTTTTCATCCGTCCGCCCGTTGATGTTGAAACTCGTCCCCCCTCCCGGCTTGATGCAAGCCATTAAAGCACGAGCGACCGGTCTCTTGTGTCGTCGGCTTTGGCCTTGGGCACCCCTGTAGATCCCTGAATCGCGACGAGCATGGATGAGGAAGTCCTTGACCAGTGACTGTTTACCGCGTTGAATCATGAGTTTTGCACCAGTATAATTGTAAAAGAGAGTTTTTAAAGGATTTCACTGGTGAGAGTCTACCGTGATTCAAGTGTTATAGCATACGAGTCCATGATAAGAGGCTCCTCGTCATGAGCAAGTCATCACGACAACCGGTACATCCATCCATTACAATGTGCCATGCAACTTGACGGGGATCCACCGGGAACGACGGGGAGTGATTCCAGGATCCAAAGCTAACGTTAGTCCTCTTGGGGATGGCGAAGGCTCGGGCTAATTTGAAACAGAGACTGGGACTCAGCCAAAAGGCAGAGAGCAGAGACTCTCACTCCGAATCTTTCACAGGAAAAGGTACGTACCTGAGACGCGGGAGTGCCATGCCCCGGCCGGGTTCAATGCCCAAAGAAACTTAACAGGAAAAGGAAAGAAATGCACGTCCCTCGGACTCGTCGCACGGACCATATTCACCAAGGTTACGCCTTGTGGTACCGTGTCGACTCAGCGCCGTGTCGCACAGTACGGAGTCTGATCCCCTTTTCCCCTCCAAATCCATCCATCCACCAGCCATCAGGATGGTCCAGAGGAAAAGGTGTGAGTGAGTCTTTTGTCTGTAGATGTATGCTTCTCTTTGTATCAAACCGTCACCAACGAAAAGTGTCATCTGCTGCATTCTTTCTTCTCACGCAGAGACGGATTTAGCATCATCCACTCTCTACACCCAACCAGAGCACATCTCTCATCGCCAGCGCCTAATAAAGAAGTCCCAGAGGTCCAGTATCACCTAGACAGAGGCCCTCCACTGGCTCCTGCGCCAGCCTCTGTCGCTTATACCTATCGCACGCTGCCCGACGAAGGCTCAGGGGTGT
>NKCJ01000143.1:0-82215 GCA_003947015.1 Fusarium sp. AF-6
TAATAAAATTATTAAGTTATTTTTCTTTATGGAGTTTAATGTAAATTCTTTTTTTAATATTTTTATTTTTTATAATAATAATAATTAGTAAATATTAAATATAATTAGATTATATTAATAATTAAAATAGCTATTATATAAAAAAATATAAAAAAAATATAATTTATATATTAATAGCTATTTTTTATAGCCAAAATAAAATAAAAGTATTATAAATTATTATATTTTTAGATTATTATTAGTCTAAGACCGCCGCGGTCCTCTTAAGTACTAATCTATCCCTAGTCTCGGTTCTAATTAGTTTATCCTATTATGGGTTTTGCCGCCTATGACCGCTTTGGTGGCTAGGCCGTGACACGAATGGCCACAAATATTCTAATCCGAGGTCAGGCGGAGCCGTAGGTGAACTTTTTATATGACTGCTAGCATATGTTGATTGAGGGCATGGCTTATCTTCCGACCAGCAGGATGTACCTACCGTCCGGCGCTAGGCCGTGCGTATCGAGATGAAAGAAGGATGTCGCCAGGGTATTGCAACCTATTACCGGGAGAGCGGGCAGAGGTCTCGTTGTTAGGTCAACTACTCCAAGCCGACACACGACGTTTTCCACACCCTTTTCAAAGCGATGGCACTTCCCTTACACCCCGTCACCCCTACATCTTAAGCCATCCCCATGGGTGGTCTTGGTAAAATTTGTGGGCGGTGTCCCTTGCCAAGCACGTAGAAGGATTTACGTAGGCGTTGGTGGAACGGGAAAATTTGAATGCGCCTGTTGGGAGCCTCTAGGTTGGCTTACAGGGGGCACTGGAGGCTGACAAGCCGTGATCAAAAGAAATTGATAATTGATCATCCCTATCTCATGTGCCCGTGCTTACTTAGGTACATAACCGCGTGGAGAGAGCGCATGACCGAGAATGGAAAAACATGTCTCCAAGTACCTAACATGATTGATAAATCACAGGCGACTCCTGGGAATAACCATCGAGGCGTATTTCGTTGCCAAAGCTTTCCAATTAACACCTTCGCCTTCGCCAGGCTTCCCAGCAGAAGTTCTTCTCATGCCCTCAGTCTTGTGAGGAGTTCCAATCTGAGAGGCTGGCTTTGTTGTTGTGCAACGAGAAAGACACATTTCTCGGTCTCTCAAGAGACTCTCGTCGTCGGTGCTGGGCTGAGGTGGGATATCGAGGTCAACGTAGAGCTCTGAGCGGAGGAGGTGGGAGAGACGGCGGGGGTTTGTGAGATATGCGTTTAGGCGATTGAATTCGTTGCCCTGAAGGTGATGAATGGAACAATACAAAGCAATGTAGCCAAGCGTGGTCAAGTCTAGGCACTTGGGTGTGTCTTGCGTAGGGTTGGCCATGATGAAAAGAAGAAGAGTTGAGTATGGAACCATCAAGAAACCAAGATTGCAAAGAAGTGGGAGAAGAACTGAACTGTGAGTCGAGGAGGATGACTAATATTTGTGACACGAGTTCTTCTTGACCATAGCTTCTTGGCCAAGATCCTCCGGTTACCTTCCTACCCTAGCAGTTGGCTCAAATCAAGGGAGGCCTCTTTTGCGATGAAATGTGAGGCTTAAGCCACGAACGCTCTCAAGTATGACCTGCCACTATCATTGCATGTGCGGTAGAATTATAGCCTATTTCGGGTTAGTCAAGTCCTGGGGATGTGCACCTGGGGGTTACGGGAAGATGCAATGCCGACTGGGATTTGTCATGACCTTTGCTTTGAAAGATCATCCTCCTTTGGTGGCATGCCGATGAGCCGGCCGGGTTTCATCCTTAACCTAACACGATGACTGTTGGTGGCGTTTTCAAGGGAAGCTGATACTGCTCAGTTCTTAGAAGGTCTACAATTCTTTCCCCCACAGACAACAACATGTAAACGCCCCTGCAAATGTGTTCTTTGTTATAGCTGAAGCCCGGCCCTCGATGGGATAACTGAGCTAGAAGATCGTAAAAGTCCCTTCCGACGAACACTCCCCCCCTCTCTCGATTTTTCACTCCTGCTGCGCTCGAGACTCCACTACGCGTTCTAGTATTGCTTCAAAATGGCGGTAGGCCATGGCCTCAAAGGTTGGGATGATAACAAAATCAATCTCCTAAATCTTGGTCTGGTTGTTCTCGACCTTGGCTACAACGACGAGCACAACTCCCTGAGCGAGATCGCCTTACGTCTTGTAGAAGACATGCTCAAATACGGCCCGAAAGATTTCTCCGTCAGAAGATGCAATTCCATTCGCCAAAAGCTAAAGGAGCCGCCCCCGCACCGCGTTCTCAACTTTGAAATGAGTGGTGACCTACGACGCTGGTCCAAAGCCTTTCGGGCTACCAAAGGGAAATCCTTTTCTATGTGTAGCCCCCTCAGCATGGAGGGCTCTATGAATTTCGAAAGCAAGGTTTTGAGAGAGTGTGTCGCTAAACAGTTGAGGATCACCGAGAAGATGCCAGGTGTCGGGGTGGTGAATCAAAACGAGGCAGTTGTCTGGGCAGGGATACGGTACTATCAGAACAAGATGTGGCCATCGGTAATTGAGGAAGATCTCCTGGTGGGGCTATAGAAATATGATTCGCCTCTGGAATATTGAACACCTTGTATAGCAACCATATTCACCTTGAACACAGGCTCCTCTGGTTGCTTCTTCTAACGAGGGAGTCAGCACTAAGATACCGATTCGAAATGTTGTCATTTCCTCTTCACAATCTATGGCTAAATGGTGGTTCAGATAAGCCTCAGCTTAACACGGTTTTTGTGGTTCTGAGCAATGACAAGTTTGTGAGTTCGATTGTTGATCATATCAAGGTTCTGATCACAGAAGAGTTTAATAACTACGAGATATGTCTTGTCGCGGATGACGGTGAGTCTTGACCAGTTTTGCTCGAATTACCTGAGCTAACCTCACCTTGCGTAGAGAGCCGAGCCTTACAAAGTGGAATGTTGGGTGGGAGATACCTCGGCACTAACAGAGACTCTCCTGAGTTCTACAAGACCCTGAGTCAATGGCTAGACCAATGCATGAACGGTGGCTGGGCACATGTAGCGTGTACCAAGTTGGCGTTGGGAGACGCACGTCCAAAGCCCTCCGACTCACCTCTTCTAAGGCGGTGCGCCAAAGTGATAGCTGCCTAGAAGATACGAGTGAGAAAAAGGGCAAGCATATCACGCTGAGCCACAGTTGGCACGATAACACGGCGACATGCAATACTACCGTCTCGAACCTCGACGACCGCCTCATGGAAGAGAATGTGGATATGCTCACTCCGACCTTCCAAGATGCAATCGCAGTTGCTCGAGGCCTCAACATCCCGTACATCTGGATCGACAGCCTCTACATAATTCAGAGGGGAGACAACGGTGAAGATTGGAAAGAACAGGCAACAAAGATGGGAGACTACTATCAGCATTCACTCTTCACCATCTGTGCTATCAGTGGAGCAGAAGATGATGGTTTCTTGGAGATGAAGAGGCCAGGTATTGAGTCCATCGCACAGCTACCATTCTTCGAAGGGGGCAAACGCGCCGGTTACATGTACGCGTATCGACGACCTCTAAAGGCCGAGAGACTGTTCTCTCGGGATGTGGACCAGAGCAACTTGATGTCTCGAGGCTGGGGTGAGTTTCCTTCCTTAGACTTGAAGTTCACTACTCACAGATCTAGTCTTCCAAGAACACATGCTCTCCCGTCGCATCGTATACTTCACCGACTCAGAAACATTCGCAGAATGCGCCCCCTCCACACCAAAAACCATCCCCAGTAAGCAACAACTTCCTGGATCCAGCATAAATGCTCGAAACCTGCCAGACCTAAACTTCAGTATCGGCAAGTTTGGCATGGCCCTCAACCGTACCTTGAAAGTCGATCTAGAAGCTCGCAAGACATCACCCTATCATAGCTGGTACACCATCGTTGCCGGATACTTGAGTACGGACCTCACGTTTCCAAGCAAAGACCATCTTGTAGCCATCTCTGGCGTCGCTAGTGAGTTCGACAAGGTTATCAAAGCTTCGTGGCAGCGTAAAAAGCAGGAAAGGTTGATTGCAAGATCAATCGCTCGAAGGGGAAAGAAGTACATCCCTCCTGTTTCGACATATGTGTTTGGTCTTTGAAGCGGGGATTTGCATCATGGTCTGCTCTGGAGATCTAGAGCACCTCAGGCGTCTGCTTGCACCTGTAGCGCTCCTTCGTGGTCTTGGCTATCTCTCTGTAGTCCTGTGGTGTGGTTCACTCGTCACTTTGGAACAGAAAAAGCTCTCCAGATTATACGAACACCAGTCCATACGCCCGGTGACCCAAACGCTCTCAAAAACAGGGCACTTCATCTAAACGGGAGGCTTGTCAAGGTGGTCGTCAAAGGCGCGGAAGAAAGCCCACAGAATATCAGAGAGATGAGAGTCGAGCAACTGTTTGAGACTTGGAGAGCCCGGGAGATGACTGGCGAAATGGCTCGTGAGCCTCAAAATGTCATCAAGGGGAAGCTTAAGAGCGCACGGTTTGACGAGATCCATTATGCCGTCCACTCGAAGGCTCGCCCGGACGATGTAGCGGGTTGGGCATCACTGGACGAGCCACAGCATTATGGCGGAGGGGATTGCGTGGATATCTTTAAAGGCGAGGTGGTTGCGCGTCATGTCACCACGCGGCATAACGTGAGATCCAGGAGGCTGAGCAAGTTTGAAGTCCAGGCACCTTTGTTTCGTGGCCGGAACAGGGGAAAGGTCTATGATGTTTTGTTTCTGAGAGAGATTGGCGAGAATGTTTATCAACGAATTGGGGTCGGGAGTATTTTTGACACGGATCTCATGAAGGAATTTGTAAAGGGAGGCAAGAGTCGGTTTAAACTTGTCTAGGCAGACTGAGGAGATTCAAGGAGCAAACCATCTCAGAGGATGGTAGGATATTATGATGTGTTAGCATTGGAACGTGATGCTAGTGTTATTTGTTATAGTTGAAGTCCGACACTCGACGGGATAACAGAGCCAGAACATCGTAGGATTTTATGATATTTCCGCGGGCTTGCTTGAATCTGACACACTAGGCTACAACAACATGTGATAGTCGTCTGCGTAATGCATGGCGTAGCAAACTAACCTTCAGTGCGATATCACTCGGTCACCTATGACGCCGATAGATGCTCGTCAGACTTGATAACGGCGCCGATGCAAGTTTCGATGAGGGACATTGTCGTCATGGGGTTGACAGCGGGCATGAAGATCACTGATTGTTCGTTTAAGGAAAAGTCCATCTCTATGCAAGGTGCCGTCGGCTCCATTACTAGTTCTAACCATGCCGTCCTTGGGCCGATACTTAATTTCACCCCGCGAGCCTTTCACTCAGCCATGCCTCGCTCTCTGGCACCCAATAGCAAGGACGGTAGGGGAATTATTGAACAAAGATGGCTATGTCGGACATGGGACGTCTGTTACGTGGCTCGGAGGGCCTTTAACTCGCTGGATAGACGTACCACTAGACGTCTAGATGATGGACCGACCAGTTATCAAGAGGGCACCAGCGACTCCACCAATGCCAAGGCGGGCAAGCGAGGGTTCCAACAGGGCGGGATCGTTCAAGTCGATCTCAAGAAGAAAAAGTCCGAAGGAAAACGGAAATCGGTTCCCCGGCCTCGATCCACCGGCGTTGTCACCCCCCTACCCCAGGACGGCCCTTGGAGACTCGTTACGCCATATCCGACTCGGGTTGTTCAGACGGATACTGGGGGCAATGATCGCGCACCAGTGGTGAACGCTCAGAGAGGAGCTGGGAAGATGAGGAAGTTCATGTCACACCATCACATCCATCCGAGCCAACCATTGACCCGGCCTTGTCTGGAGGGCAGCCTGGGCAGGCTACGACATCCGTGGAGACGGTTCAGGAGCAACACACGGGCCAGGAATCAACGACAGAAGAAGCACCTGAGTCCAACGGGGTACATATCGTAGGCAAAACACCTGACAATGCACCCGAACTCTCCCCTAGCCAGACCAACGACTCCACGCAGGAGGGGGGCCCAGAATCAAATCAAGGCCATGATTCTCAACCCGTGCTAGTTTCGATACCCACCACCCAAGGTGAACCAAGGACATTCCAACCGCAAAGACAAGCCACGGTAGAAGACGCGCCAGATAGTGGTGAGGAAGAAAGGGTGTTTCGCGCTGGAACATCACTGGACCCCGAGACGCATGACCGGGGTCTTGCTGCTAAGATGCGACAAGAAGCACGGAACAAGCGCGGTCTCGAAATCCAAAGGGACAAAGCGGTTGTGGGAGTAAATCCCAACTTGCTCCGGCTGGAATGGCACCCACAGGACGAGTCAGGATCACGGCCATCAAGATCAGCGCCAAAGAAAGAAGAGGAGAGCGCGCGAGAGAGAGAGGCAGAACGCCAACAGAGAAGAGCCGAGAAGGAGAGGGAGCGAGACCGACGGAATAGGTCCCGAAGAAACGCCCTTTCCCTCGGGCAGATGGATATGTATTGGTTCTGTCAGATGGACATTTGCCAGGGATTCTGGGCCACGCCATGGGAATCTGCCGCGCCTGCAGAAACGTCACTGGTTGGTGCTATCACCGTTATCCTGGAGGCGTTGCTAGGATTTCTTGAAGAGGGGACCAGCTTGATCTACCGCGACCCAAGCCTCTTCCACCAGACTCAGGGCTGAATGTCTGAGGGCGGCGTATCTTATCCGGCTTACGCAAGCAATGCCCGCGGCGTGCGAGTTCGGGCCTTCCAGTGCAGAATTCCAGCGCTCGAGCTGCTCTATTCGTACGACTGGGAGGTATCCAGCGACCTACACGACCAAGAACGCTACTGTGAGGAGCAGAATGTCGAGCTGATGCGCATTGACGCCTGGCTCTCCTACGTCGGTCGCACTGACGAGATCTCCCGCGGGCCCAAGGATCTGCTGAAGCGAGCGCCGGCGCTTGTGCAGCTCCTACGAGCCGAGTTTGAGATCGACTTTATGAACATTGACCTCTCGGCCAAGGAAGGTGGTCAACAGGATATCCAGGGCTTGGCTGATAATGTCATGGATTTTCTTACCGACGAGGAGCTCAACGAGGCTGAGCAGCTGTACATACTTGTTGCCCTGCTCCGCGCCGTCAAGGTTTGCCAGTGTATCTTGGCTGGATCGAGCACGGACGAGATAGAGGAGATTCTTCTGAAAGATGTTCAAGCACATCTTGTGTAAGGTGAAATCATGCAGGACGGAGCTATGGGAAGACCTATAGCTGAGGATCAAAGGCAACCCGGGGGAGAGGGACGAAAGCCTGAAGGTTGAGATTGGCGTAGCGAATAGATCCATTAAGATAGGGTATAAACCACTTGAGAAATGGGACATAGAGGGTAAGGGACCTTAATGGAGTTTAATTATTTCTCTTTTCATATACTTTTAGGGGTTCTGTTCATATATGCAGTTAAATGCTCGTCTCTTATTCAGTGGCTGCGGATCAGAGCCTCCATATCTCCCACACCCCGTGTTACCGTTGCCAAGTTTTCAACGCCTGTCGCCGTGACAAGCACTATCTATCTATCAGCTCAGTTATCGCATCGAGGACCGAGCTTCAACTATAACAAAGGACACAGTATTAATAATGTCCCAATTAACGCAATGGCTTCCGGAATAACCTCACAACATGATTCGAGAGTCTCGTCCCTAACAATTCTCTATGTAAGTCTGGGTTCTGATGCATGTAGGTAGAGACATCTAGTGGGGACACGTGGTTATCACGTGGCATAAGCACCCACCATCATGCCTAGTAGGTGCCCAAGTAGTCTACCTCTAGGCACATCTCAGAAGAAACATCTTCGCTCGACCCTTCACCTCGAACCCACGTTGTGACTATAGATTCCGTATTTGGCATCAATTTGTTTCATATTAGTTTTCCAGCATCTTTACCCACAGTCCTTCTCTAGCTAGCGGCGCCAAAATGTCGAATCTTCTCTGCGATATATGCAACACGATATTCAAAGAGCCTAAACCCGAGCAATCTCGCTCAAGTGGAGGCGTAGTCTTCATCAGCCACTTTGAATATTCTGAACAGCTCCAGAGTGGAATCAAAACCGGATGTGCTGTTTGCACCGCGATTTCTCGACGTGTGGTATCGAAATCCGCGGGACTAGAAACCCCAAGCTCGTTTCACTCTAGTTGTCTTATCTGTGACATTGGTCACCCTGGCCAATTTTCATTTCTTCTTAGTTTGACAATTGATGGTAAAGCAGAACTCGACAGGTTAAATTTTGGTCGACGTGCCCTTGGTCTAGGTGAGAAGACAATTCGTTTTCCCTCACAGGACTTGCTCACACATTACCATGGTAGACTTCAAAATTCAGCGCCTATGCCAGCCGAAAAGCCCCGGCTTTAAATCCGACTCTACTATTCAACTGATGCAGGGATGGCTTGAAACCTGCCTTGATCGACATCAAAAGTGTACACAGCGCGGCGAGGATTCTGAACAATTCCAACTTCCAACTAGGCTTCTCGACATTGGGGTACTGGGAAGTAGGGGTTGTCGGCTAGTGTTGACTGACTCAGAGTCCATCTCTGAACGATACCTCACCCTCAGCCATAGCTGGGGTTCTTCTCCGTTCCTACAGCTCAACTCGGAGACCATGAGCTCCCCGCCACCTTTCAAGATGCCATCTTCATTGCACAACAGTTAGGCATCCGTTATATGTGGATAGACTGTGCATTCAGCAAGACCCAAAAGAAGATTGGATTAGAGAGGCGCCGACAATGCGGCAGGTCTATGGCTTCGCTACCGTCAATATAGTGGCGGGTCACTCTGAAAGTCCTGAAGGTGGACTCTTCTCTTCACGAGACTTATCTTCAGTTGAATCACTCATTGTGGAATCAAAATGGGACGATCAACCCGAGGGAAACTATCTTCTCTGGGATGAGTTAGCTCTGCAACAAGACTTTGAATCCGCTCCTCTAACTCAACGCGGCTGGGTTTTCCAAGAACGACTATTAGCGCCTCGTATCTTGCAATTCGGTAAGATGCAGGTGTATTAGAGATGCTCAGAGCTATTTACGACCGAAGCCTAGCCCCAGGGCGTTCAATTTGCGACTAGCGAGCCTCTTAGATTCGGCACTGATCTTGATGCATTGGATAAGAAGGCTTGCATGGAGATCCCACCAATTTCGACATGGCATCAAGGATGAGTAAACATTTTATCACAGGAGCCAGTTGCAGTATGGGAACGTCTTATTATTCAATATTCCCAAACAGAACTTACATATGGCGAGGACAAGCTCGTTGCCCTCTCTGGAGTGGCCAAGCTGTTTCAACAGACGTTTAAAGATCGTTATCTCGCTGGTATGTGGTGGTCAACATTTCCGAGACTTCTTTGCTGGAGGCGAGGTTGGGAGAAGGAAGCAACGGTTCGACCTGATTACCGTGCACCATCGTGGTCATGGGCATCAATCGATGGACCCATCCACTTCACTGCTCGAATCCCGGCCATGTTTTATACTCTGCTCTTGGAGGAGTATTTGGTCGAAGTAGTAGACGCAAATGTCGTGCCAGTCGGGAATGATGAGATGGCCCAAGTTCAAGGTGGACGAATGACGGTCAAAGCAAGACTACATTCTTTAAAAGTCATATCGCAACAAGAGAAACGGGTTACATTTGAGATAGATGGCAAGGGACAAGAGTGCGGAGAGGGCACGTTTATTCTTGACGCAACACTCCAGGAGGAGGAGGAGCTCCAAGACCAACAGCTATGGATCATGCCATGGAATGGAAGAGGAACTTTCGAGTAGCGCAGAAGGGATACTGCTACGGAGAAAACCCGAAATAGATGGGGGGACTGGTGCTGACAATATTTACGAACGTATAGGCTACTTCTTGGGGCTCGATGTTGAAGGCGGCAGGGGAGATGAGCGTTTCGGGTTGCATGTAGAGAAAGTTGATGGGAATTCTGAAACAGGGAGCACGCTGAGACTTCGTCGAGATACTGACCTCTTACAGACAGTGACAATAGTTTAGCAAGTTGTGCGTTGTTAGGTAGCATTAGGGAGTAAGAAAGTGGCCGAGGTTGAAATGATATGCCTTCGAGACAGCATGGTATAGGGAAGTCTAGCTTTGAATCTTGCTGTTGAGTAGCGACCTAACACATCATAGCATCATATCCCAATGCTAACACAGTTTTGATTTGCCTCTGCCTTTCATAAGGCTCGGCACATCCAGGAATTACTCTGGCTTCCCCCGTCCTCCTATGCAGCCACTCGGGAATTTAAGCAAACAAACTCGGTCGTTTCGCCGCCGACATCCGGTAGACCCTTGATTCAAATGAAGAGGCGCCAACAAAGGATCCTTGGCAGGTCCCGTTTCCAGGCTGGTTAAGTCTGTCACTGGCTGAGAATTGTGCGCTACTCAGCTCAAAGAGTCTGGAACCAAAAAAGTCAACCGCCTCAATCAATAAACTCCACACTTTCATTCTTGGCGTCATCAAACACATGGCCAAAGCAACCGATCCAGGCCCGGTCTTGTTTCTGAATCAAGCTTAATTCTGCCTTGTGATTCCGCTGGATTTATCAACACAGGAACAGGCCCCTTGGCGATTGCGAGTTCCATGCGTTGTTTTCAGTAATGCGATGAAACGAAACAAATCAAGGTAAAGAGGAAATACGTAAAAGCTGATGGTCCAAAGCCCTCGGCTGCATTACGTATGGCGCTGCGGCATGTGAGACAGCACCAGCTGAACATGTCGGCTGCCACGGTCAACCGGCGCCTCCTGAAGCTATTGATTACTATTTCTAAAGCCACATCTTATTTTCAGCTCCGACTCACCAATTTGCTCCGGTAGCTCGTGACTGTCTTGGCATCTTGGGGAAAGGGGCCCAACGGCATATAATGGGGGAGGACACTCCGTTCCCTTTTGGGTTTTTCTTGTTTGATTTCCCAACCGTCCAACTCGGTGATACTTTCGTTTTATTCGTCACACTTTCTTTACAACCATGCGTTCTTTCTTCGCTTTGGGTACCCTCGCCCTCTCGGGCTCCATTGAGCTCGCCGCAGCTGCCAATTGCCGGCCACCATCTGGCACCACTACTAGTGCTGCGCCTTCTTCCTCTGAGACTGGAAGCTCTGGAGGAAACAAGGTCGTCAGAAACTTGGTCGCCAACGGTGGTTGCAATGAGCTCAACCCCAACGATCCCTCCGACATCCCCAACTTCCGCATTGAAGGCAGCGTCCAGGGCGTTACTAGCCAGGGATACACCGGTGGCGGCAGCAAAGAGACCAACTGCGCTTCTCTAGCTGCCAACGGGAACCCCAGACGCAAGAGAGCCCTTGGTACTTCTGTCAGCATCTCTCAGGATCTTTCCAACTTGGACAAAGACGGTCTATACACGATCCAGTTCTTCTACCGCATCACCTCGCATCCTGGAAACGCGGGCTGTGTCCTGTCAGCCACCCTCGGGGAAGTCCCATTCTATTCTGCAGAGGTCGATGCCACCGAGTCTGGGTGGATCAAGGTGCTCGAGCAGATCACCCCTCCTTATGAGAGTTCCCCCATCGATATCACCATGACCTGCGAGGGTGACGATGCCACTATCCTTGTTGACTCCATCTTTGTTTCTGATGCCGTCACTCCCGAGACTATTGACGATTATGTCCTCGACTTTGGTGATGATGGTGCCCAGCAGACTGATGCCGCTACTGGATCCGCCACTGCCAGCGAGACTGCTGTCGAGACGGCTTCTGCGACCGATGCTCAGGGCGAGGAGTCTACCACTGAGGCTGCCGACGCTACCACCATCATTGAGGCTTCCTCTGCTGAGACCTCTGCAGAGGAGACCAGTATTGCCGAAGAGACCACTACTGCCGAGGAGACCTCTGGTTTCGAGACTACCACCGTCACTTCAGTTGCCAGCGAGACCACCTCTGCCGTCGAGGAAGAGGAGGAATCCACCACCCCCACCCCCGCCACTGAAACCACCTCAGCCGCTGAAGAGGGGGATCAGACAACCACCGCCAGCACCTCTGTCGCCACCGCCACCGACGGGTGCCTCCCCTCAACCTGGGACGACGGTCCCGTCTTCTGCGAGCCCAAGCTCGAAACCGAAGACACTTTCTGCGCTGTCCAAGGCAACGCGCCCTCCACCACATTTGAGCTGCTGGATCTCTCTAGATACCCCTGGCAGGGATATGCCGAGCGCTGCGCGACCATCTGCCAGCAGACTGAGGGTTGCAAGGTCTTTGGATACACTGATGAGCGATGCGCTATTGCTAGTGTTAACAGTGTTAGCGATATTGAGTGGGAGAGTGGTGGCGATGAGGCTGATATGATGGAGTGGTCTAACCTGGACTGCTTTGTCTGTGATGAGACTTGCATTGTCACTGATAACTAGGTCTGAGTGATGAATTCATCTGTGGGGGATTGGTAGGGGCCTCTTCAGGCATTCAAGCTCTTTTGTACATGTGTAAGAGTAAATAGAATAATATTAATCCGCATATACCTTCTTTTCGATAGCAGTCATCTGCTGACACCCACGGGCACTGGGCAAAGGGCGATGCAAGTCTTAAGCGAGCACAGGTCGCAAGTCTATAGGGTATTCTATTCGTAATCTATGTCATCCACTATCCTACACTCTGTCTATCGCTAAACAACACTGCTCTCGCTCCTATGATAGTTGGGCGTCGATGTGGCGCTCCGTGAATCGACGTGGACGGTCGTTTCTTGAATGATATGTCGACCACTCGAGTCATCATCATGCAATCTATCCCAATTTCCTTTTCCGGAGACTGTTGTACGAGTCTGGCCTTTTGGTGTGAGTGAGTGAAGGGGCGTCTCGTGGCGGTATGGCGGTCTCTGAAGCCGGGATTAGCAATTAATCCATCCAGTGGTATTTGGCGGACCTTACAGCTCCTCCTGAAATGTTGTTTGTCGAGCGGTTCATGGATCGGGCTATGCATCCACCGAAGAGTTTGAGTGATGGCAGTGAACAGGCGATGATGGCAAAGGCAGACTCGAGAAGGGACCAGAATAGAAGTCGACCTTGAGAGACTATTACTGGTTAGCATGTGATACAGCAGGATAAAACGCGACGCTTACGAAAGTGATCCTTTGGGTATGCTCTGACATCGATGTACTTGTAACTGACGATGCGCATGAGAGCAGCGACACTGGCGACAACACCAAGACCGAGAATCGCCACGACCGACAACTTGACTCGCTTTGGCATCTGCAGCGAGTAGACGATGAAGAAGGGCGTGATGGCACATGTCCAATCTGAGGCCACCTGAACGGCAGTTCCGATGTAACTGAGGTTCATGAAACCATCCTCCGACTTGCAATGGCCCAGCTTCGGATTCCAGTATGTCGCAAACGGAACACAATTGACGAACAGCCATATCAGACAGACACCGTTGGTGGCGATCATGACCCCCATCAACCCGTACATGATGTAGACATATCTCTTTTCGACACAGATGTGTAGGATCGTAACGGCGATGGCGAACTTGGTGAGCGATGACGAGGCGTAGTAGGTGAGCTCGTAAAGAATCAGATACTCCATCCCCCGGACCTCGAGGAACTCTCTCATCTCGAACTTGTTGAGATACGCGTCCGTCGATCCGATACCATAGTGGACAGCGAGCGCGCCCAGCACGCTTGCGGGGATGAAGGGGATCTATACAGAAGCAATTGTCAGTAATTGTTCAATCGATGAAGACGGAAATGGAAGGCTCACAAACCCAATCACGGCGAGGTAGTCATTGACCCTCCACCCCTGAGATGCCTCAGAGCTCCATGTCTTGACGTACACACGCAGCGCGATGATGATGGCACACACGACGGTGAGGATGTAAATCAGCACCTCAGTCGCTAGCCCCAGACCCGAAGAAGGGATGGGAGGCTGAGAGTAGGCGATGTCTGAAATCTCCTCCCCCGTAAGGTTGGTCGTTGACTGGACCTGCACCATGCCTACATGTATGCCTGTATGTTGAAATCAACCAACAAGCAAAAAAAAAAAAAAAAAAGGACAAATGAACCAACGAGTGACGAACAAGGTCAAGCAAGCTGAGGGAGGGAAACGAAAAACAAAGAGGGCGGCTCCGAGGGAGCGGAAACTGGGGCACAAGGTCATATCTGTATATCAAGGAATCCCCTCGTCGCGAAGAGGAGAACCAGTTTTTTTTTTTTCGCATTGCGCGACCGTTTCGCCCACTTGATTAGAAGCCCCGTTACACTAGAACACTCGAGGAAAAGACCTGCAAAGCATTTCTAGTCTTGGCTTGCTTTCTTGGTAAGGTATACCAAGAATGGAATACGGGTATACGGGTCAGGGGAGCGGCCAGAGGATAGCGCGGCCTCGCACTCACGCCTTTGGTGGCTTAATCGAACCACCGGTTGCCTTGACCTGGCCAGAAGCTACCGGTAGCCCTACTAGGGGAGCCTAGTATCCGGTTCCACAAGCCCGGTAGGGTTGTATTCCACATAGACGCTAGAAACCCGCGGGGTCGTCTAGTTGGAGGGCAGTTGGGCTGAAGGATCACCCGGGTCCTAGATAGCGTCAGGGACGGCGCGACGTGCAGGGTCCAGGGGTGCATGATGGTAGTTAGGCGAACGAACTGCTTTCGCCTGGGTCAAGCAGGGTTCTTTTTTTTTTTATTCCTTCAGCAAATTACCCATTGTTTTTGCTTTTCTTGTTTCTTTCATGGGTTTCTTGGAGAATCAGACGTGATGTTGAAGTGTTCGTGAGATCGTGGGATATATCAAAATTGCTTCATCTCCACCATTCACCACGCTCAGACACTCTACCATTACTGAAACAACACTTTCATGACTCTCTCACGATACTATCTATCTAAAGCAACGCGGTCCGGTGCAAAACTTGAAACCAACCACGCCAACAGCCGAGCTTCCTTTCCGTCTAGCGTAGCACCGCCAACGCCTTGGATGGACCCTTTTTCTCTGACCCATTTTCACGGCAACTCAGGAAAATGGGTCCAGCGCCGGGGCAAGGGCGTTCATAATCGTTTTGCCCAGAAACCGGGGTTGCCATTAGTTCTTTTACGATTTGGCGGGTGGTTCTAAAGGGGGGAATGGACTCGTGCTAGGGATGGCTGTTAGACGGACGCTATCGTGTAGCTGATGCCGCGAGGCGTGTTTTTGTTACATTACCAGTCCCATTCCCCAAACCTATTCGTATCTTTCCTCTTTCTTCTTTCTTGCATGTGCTTTTTTTCCCCTCTTACATCTCCCGTTTCAATAATAGTCCACACAAATGTCATTCTTCAAGGGCCCCGCGGCTCCGGCCCGTGTACCGACCGACAAGGTCATCCCTCTACACTTCTGGGACGACAGTCCTCTTTATCGGAGAATCGCTTTGTACAATCTCAAGGTTTTTGATGATGTTCTTGATCCCGAGAGGCTCCGTAGTAGTCTTGAGACCCTTGTCTCTCAGGATACTTGGCGGAAGCTGGGAGGGAGGTTGAGGAAGAATGTGAGTGTCTTTTTCACACTGTTGCTCTCTCTTCTGCATTGAGTCTAACAATTGTACCTGTAGGACCAAGGTGGTCTCGAGTATCATATCCCTGAGGAGTTCACCGCACAGCGTCCTGCTGTCGGCTTCACCAGGGTTGACTACAGTGGGGTGACCAAGGCCGATCACCCTCTCGCTTCCCGCCTCCCCAAGCCATCCTCACGTCCAGCTGTAGTCGGTGACCCCGATGAGTGTATCGATCTCGCTTGTGGACCGGTCTGTCCGACTTCAATCGACGATTACCTCTACACTGACCGACCTATCCTCGGACTTCACGTCGTCTCTCTCAAGGATGCCACTCTCGTCACTCTGCACTGGCTTCACATTGCCTGCGATGCCTTGGGTATGAAGGCATTGGTAGGAGGATGGGTTGCCATGATGCAGGGTCAAGAGGTCCCCGCCCAGCTGGGCTTCGATGCTGACCCTCTCGAGGAGCTTGGAAAGCATCCCAAGGAGGCTCACAAGTTGGCTGACCAGCGAATGAACACTGGGAATCTACTCACCTACGCCTTCAAGAATGGTTACAGCTTGGCCTTTGGCAAGAAGGAGTGTCGAATGGTCTGTATCCCTGGCGCGTTTCTTGACAAGCTTCGCACTACTGCCCTCGAGGAGCTCTCGGCTGTTGGCGTTCAGAATCCCTTCCTCACAGACAACGATGTCCTCGTCGCTTGGTGGACGCGCATCGCCCTGTCTCATCTCCCCCCAGACTCTGATCGTCCCGTTACTGTGCAACTGGCCATGTCACTGCGCAAGGCTCTCGAGAAGGACCTTCTACCTCCAGGCAACCCATTCGTCTCTAACTGCTTTGGCTTCACCAACCTACTACTTCCCGCAATGAACTTTAAACGAGAGCCAGTTAGCAGCATCGCGTCGCAGATGCGCACGGCGCTCAATGAGCAGGGCACTCGTGCTCAGGTCGAAGCATACCAAGCCATGGTACGAGACTCAATCGCGCCTCTGCCAGTCTTTTTCGGAACTGGAAATACATATCAGATCTCATACTCCAACTGGACCAAGGCTGATCTATACGGAGCCGACTTTTCGGCTGCGGCTGTCACGCCAAGGGACGAACCCCTGTACGCGTCGTATATCGCCCATTGTCAAGTACCTTTCCAGTTCCCCGAGGGCTTTATTGTTGTGGGTAAAGACTCGCATGAGAACACTTGGCTTTGTGGTTACCGGGTGCAGGGCTTGTGGGATAAGGTCGAGCAGGAGCTGGCAGCGCTAGATGTTTGAAGAGAATTGTCATGACAGTCTCAGTTGCGCATTATTCATTGTATTTATTTATCGTAGCAATAATCAGGATACCCTTGGAATTCAAGAACCAACATTACCAAGGTGACAAGGATGTCAGTGCCGTCTGGATTAAGTGCTTACGGTCCAGGCTCACAAAAGGAGGGAGGAAACCTAACATCCCAGTCAGAGTACAGGGTAGACAATAGCTACATCTCTAATACTACATGAGGTACCTACATTACTCTAAGAACCTATTAAGGACTCTCGGGGTCTTTTCTAGAAGGGTAATCTTCCGCTATTGATCATCTCTTAGCACTGGAAAGGTACTATTTCATTCCATCTTATCTCATTGACATATCTACACAACTATAAACAGGTTCAATGCCCTAAGCCTCCGACTCTTAATTACCAAAGACCGTCAGACCATGTTCGTTCATCCAATCCATTCCTCCCGATCTCCAATCATCGACTTCAATGCTGTTTTTATTCAAACTGAAGACAATACCGTCACCATCAGGAGCCTCAGCTGAAGCGGCGTAAACAGGCCACTTTTGACCCTTTGAAAGACCCATGTTATGGCGTCCGTTAGGATTAAGGTTGGCAAAGAAACTGATCCATGAAGAGGATATAGTCTTGGCAAGAGCCTTTGCCTTTTCGGGATAGGTTCCGTTGCCGTCAAATGGGTTCGTGGCGTATCCGTCTCCGTTGATATTGTTGAAAACGAAGGCAACCTAGCCAGTCAGCTGTCAGCTTATACAGGGATGATATTATTGGGGTCAATAGCTTACCTCTTGGAAGTGTGTTGCACCAACAAATGGTGGCACACCATTTACGGTGACGTTAAAGCGATATGTGTAACTCGGAAGACCGTGTTTTGCCCAGGCCTTGTTGGCACGACGTCTCTGATACTGCATAGAGAAGTCGCCAAACAGAGCTCCTGTTCGTCGATACTGGGCTCCAAGTGATTGTGCAAATGTGTCGTTCGGCTCAATGACATATGGCCAGGTATCCAGAGATGGAACGCCCACTGACTGGTCGTTGGGGTAGAGGGCCATGAGTTCATCAACCAACTCATCAACAGACTTGCCAGAGTGGGCTTCTACATCGGCGGGGATGATGTTTGCGATTTCATCCCTCATCTCATCATCTGTGTTGACTCCGCCACCGTTAGGTCCCTTGCCGGAACCAAAGGCGGATCCTTCATCTGAGTTGGCACCAACAAGGATCGGGATCTTGGGGAAATTTCCGTTGGCGACTTGGTTGGCGGGATAGTCGGCAATAAAGTCGTGGTCTAGCACTGGAGGCCATGGTCCAACGCTGCTCACGTTCAACGCGTGGTTGATCTCGTCAAAGGGTGCTTTTCGTAGACACTCTAGAGACTCTGGCTTTCCAACCAAGTCGGCACACGAAGTGACGTTACCAACGAGTGCATCATATACAGTCTGCATGTCGGAGGTTGCATTGAAGCCTCCTGGGAATCTACCGATGGCGCCGCCGAAACCAGATTGAGCGATGGCACCTCGGAACAGACCATCTCCACGTCCTATTCCCGTTAGAAGTGTCGTAGCCAATGAACGTCTTACTCACCATTATAAGCAAAGACTTGAGCAGAGACACTCTCAGCGCCAGAGCTCTCTCCAAAGATCGTCACCTTCTTAGGAGAACCACCAAAAGCTTTAATGTTTTCATTAACCCACCGCAGGGCGAGACGTTGGTCTCGGAACCCAAGGTTAGTAATACCCTCATCCAAAGCCTCCTTACCGCAAGGGAAACCAAGAGCAGAAAGACGATAGTTGATGCTAACTCCGATAACGGGAGTCTTCAGCTCGACGCTGCGCTCCACGATAAACGATAGGTTGTACCTCTTGTCAGCGGAGCCGCCCATGAACAAGCCTCCTCCGTGGATCCAGACAGCAACTGGGAGGTTGGAGGTATCTTTTATGCCGGCAGGTCGCACGACATTTAGATAGAGGCAGTCTTCGGACTGAGCGTAGCCGATCTGATCGGAGCCATAGCCAAAGCAGTGGGACGGGTACTCGACAGCTTGGTGAGTTCCATCCCACGTTGTGTCTAGCTCTTTCGCCAGGGTGAATCGCTCTGGCGGCTAAGCAGAAGTCAGCATGGTGAGTGAGTGTTGGAAGGAATATCTAACCTGAGCATAGGGCATGCCAAGGAAGAAATCTTGGTCATACTGCTGACTATAAACACCAGCGTAGGTGCCGTTCTTGACAGAGACAGTCGGTGGATGTTTCGTGGGAAACGAGATTGCCGACCCAAAAAGGCCAAAGAGCGCCAAAGCAATCATATTGAGACCCTATCTCACATGAGAGGAAGTACAGGTAGAAAATAGTGTTTGATCAGTCCCGTAATAGCGTCCCAAACCCTGGACGACAATACGACCATTATATATCAAGCCAGACCTCCTCTTCTCCATCGGCTCCATCATCCCGCTCGGTCAACTTAACCATCCGAGGTCCCGCAATCAGTCGTTAACTTACAGTAATGGGTTATTATCGTCGGCGAACTTGGTTTGGGGCCCCATGTTTCAACCACCAATCAGCGCCATGGCCTCAGACCGTTGATCTCCCCAAAAGGTGCCATCCCCGCGACTAACAACCCCACAAATCGGGCCTACTCAATTTACTAGGTCATAGTCAACTCCGACATCATCTGCCGACGATGTTGGAAAACTGGGGTAAAGGTCCGTTTGGTCGATCATCCGCACTTTTTAAAGAGAGGAAAGGGAAATGCGAAGCGCCTGCCCCTGTTGCGAGAGGTTCATATTTGTAAACCCCTCTGCCGAGGCTAGCAAGCTCGTGATTCCTGAAGGCGGATGTATAGAGTTCTGTAAAATAGAGGTCTTATAATATAGCACTAATAAGGGTCATAAGACCAGTCACCTTGTGTGACTAAGACCCCACTTGAGTTTCATCTCAGAATAGCAGAGAAGGAGACGAAACTTATTAACTTTTCTATTTCCAGAACTGATTTCTTGTTGCTCTAAACCGAACCGACACTGACTGATGGCTGAAGCTGTTGGAGCTTGGGCTAAGCTTGGGTGAGCTGATCGAAGGCTTTACACATCTCCTCCATGTTGGAGAAAGCAATGAGGCACTCGGAGGAAACCGTGCCAGGTGCGAATAGTTTCCGCGAACCATTCCCGCCCAGTCTTGGCCCAAAATATAACAAACTCGAGAGCATGCCATGGGCTCTCCACAACGCAGCCTCAACGCGCACACGGGTCAAATAATATATCGAGCGGCCGCACATCACTGCGCCAGGTGAGTTCCTTACAAGATTAACATAGTTTTCTCTGCCTTGTGGAGTTTCCACAGAACTGTCAGAACCATGATCCTAATGTCAAAGGTTGGAAAAACTGCGCCAAGTGCTAGTTTGCCGGCCAACGGGCAGAGACAGACTGGGCGGACCTCGAGCATTCTGGCATTGTTTTCTGTATCCATTGCTGGTGCAGCTTCGATATGAGAGGCATGAAAGAGCATATAACTGAGAAGCTATTTCCTATAACATAGAAAAGCCGAAGCCAAAGAAGATGTCCGTTCTACATGCCATATTCTGCTCAAAGAATCACGCACCAAGTCAACATCCTAAAGATGATGGGTCAAACAGGGGACCGCCCAAGTTAGCACCAAGGCGCTCACCACAAGTCACATCTCGAATACGGTCTATCATAACCCAGCCTCTACACGAACGCCTTCTTTAATCTCGCCATAAGACCGACAAATTCCGGGATGAGATTATTGTCAGGGCACACATAGGTTATGACGTGACTACGGCTGTCGCCTCTCATTATCTGAAGCAGAAGTGCACCTCTGCCATCAGGCGAAGAAGAACTAGCGCTATCGGAGAATTGGAGGCCTGTCTCAGTCGACCTGGGAGTATATAAGACGGACAGTTTAGGACCCTGATTCTGCCTGAAAGGCGAGACGCTGTGCAGTCCAACTGGATTAAACAGTCCCACTCGATTTTTATACTTCACCTCTACAATATCAGCCAACTCACAGTTAGGTCCTTAAATCCTTCAGTTGTCGGTACCTTGAGAGTTGTTATAAAGAGCTGAAGGATCATCGCCTAGTCTCCATGGGAACCTGTAGAAGCGGTGTTTTTCGCTGCTACCCCATATTACCCCATACTCTTAACATCCCTAGTTCACGGGGCCCCGGATACCGATATGACGGAGCGGAAGTCGGTCATTGACTAAGGATCCGGACTTTGGGACAACCTCAGAGTTGGACTCTTCTATAAATAAGAGGATCCTGCGCCTCACCATTGATCATACATCCTCAACACCCTGTCTATAGCTTCTTGTCTGCTTAATCGCCTTGATCATCAGCGATGGCGACCCTCTCCAGTCCTCGCCCTTCGGCAGACGTCGATATGGACAAGGAAGCCCATGTCAGGCACATTCAAGACGCAGCAGATATGAACAACTTTGACGATCTTCGTCATCGGTTATCCCGACTTTAACTATAATAAAGAACACATTCCTAACACATCATAGCATCATATCCCAATGCTAACACAGTGGGGTATATCTACCTTACACCTAACGGGCCTGAAGATTCACGCAAGGTACTCTGACGTGCTCGACGCTTGACCACAGTGATTGCGGGCTGTGCTTATACAAGTCACTATTATCATAGGCTGCAATGATGTCAAAAGCCATCAGCCACAACAACAACAAAACACAGCTATCAATACATGACGGTATCAAAACCCAATACCGTAAAACGCCATATCCTAAATACACGTCACTATTCAAGACACGAATCACGAGAACAAGATGCCCAATCCGAGCACGTCGGCGTCCATCCCTGCGTCTAAAGCCACACGCAGTACGTGTTCCTGCACCCTCACCGAAGCAGTGAGCGATGGAACGTGCAGAAAAGCCCATTCAGTGACTGCTGAGGCCCTCAATTCTGCCTTGTGGTCGAGTAGAATCTCTGCGATTCGATCGTGCCCATGCTCGATGGCCATCTGCAACGGCGTTCTTTGCCGCGAGTCTGCGATATCCACTGCAGCGTGAGCATTCAACAAGGTTTCCACAGCCTCCACTTTTCCCCACCTGGCGGCATACCACAACGGCGTCCGCATTGCGCGGTTTGTGGCGTTGATGGGTGCGCCAGCATCGAGCAGCAAGAGTGCTGCGGCTACGTTTTCGAACCTTGCTGCACAATGCAAGGCCGTCACGCCGCTAGCATAATCCTGGGCAGAAACATCACAATTTGTGTCCAAGAGCAAGCTGATGAGCTCTTTACTACCGTGCATGGAGGCTAACATGAGTGGCGTGTTGCCCAATTTGTTGGGAATCTTGATGATCGTCCGGTCTGAATCTCGTTCGAGAAGAACTTTCAATATATCCGCATGTCCTCTGGCGCTCGCGATGAGCAGGGCTGTTTGACCAAAACGATCCGTATGACCCACAATATCTGGGTGCTTGTCTTGAAGAAGCAGAGACACCACATCGAGCTTGCCCGAGTCACACGACCATATTAAAGGCGTCCATCCATCCTCGTCTGCGAGGCGCGGATCTGCTCCATGATCAATCAGGGTTGCCACAATGGACGAGGATCCCTCCTCGGCTGCGTAGGATAGTGGTGTCCGGCCCTCAGGGTCAACCGAGTTGATGTTCGCACCCATGGTAATTAAACACTTGGTAGCATCTTTGTCACCCTTTCTCACGGCCCAAGTAATCAGATTCTGGCCTTCAACAAGAGTATCGATGTCGGCCCCGTGAGCGACCAAAAGTCTCACTATTCCCCAATGTCCATGTTCTGCCGCAACGGAAAGGGCGGTTCGGCCAAATTCGTCTCGAGAGTCCACTTCGGCACCGTGTCGTAAAAGAGTCGCAACTGTAGATTGAAATCCGCGAGCCGCTGCCAAGGATAGCGGTGACTCGCCATATAAATCCCGTTGGTTCGCTCTATGGCCGTTGGATATCAAGCGACTAGCGACCTCATCCAGGCCGTAGCGGGCGGCCAGGTGTAGACCAGTCACTCCAATTGACGCAAGTTGACGGAGGCCCCAATATGCGAACTGGCATTCGCTTGCAGCCTCTACTTTCGGAACGTTTTGGAGGAAGGCAAATACCGCTCCATCCATCGCCGTAGAGTTGATTGCGTGGTCTCCCCAGTGTCGACAAGCATAGTCATACAACGGGTAGTCTCGCAGCCTTTTCTCGAACTCTACATCCGTTTCGCAGAGGCCATTTCCAAAGTCGGGGGACGAAAGTATCTCCAAACAGACACGTAATATGTCATTTTCGACGTGTGGGAACCAAGTACTCCGAGTGGCCTCAAGATATTCTTGGATTGTGTAATGAACCAGCCTGATGATGTTGGTTTTGGGGTCCAAGATGATGAGGCCCTCACATGACGAGACCAAATCCTCAGCATCCGTGATTCTATCCTCGTCGAGTGTCTCAGCGCCGTCTATGATCGCTAGAGCGTGCTGTAGCTCTCGAACCGTAAGATTTCGCTTGGTCCAAGCAACCCAAGAGAGAACGTGCATCGCCAGATCTCGGGTGTCGCGACTCTGAATGCGGGCCATGGTGTTGGCATAAAGCTTGTCGTATGCATCAGGTCCTTTGGGCAACTCAGTGATGGCTTTTCGAATGCTATTCACGTCTCGACATCTTGTGATGGAGTCGAGGTACAATGAAACCAGCAGAAACCTATTATTACCAGTGAGCGGGTTATCTCAGTTTTTGATCAAACCATGTCACTTACATCCCATCAGCCGCTTGGCCGATTCCTGACTTCATCTCAATTTGGATCTTTTCTCTTTCTTCTTGTGGTTGTCTCTTAAGAAAGTGCAGGTTGTCCGTGATCTTGCGGTCAAGAAATTTGTCAATGTCATCTTGGTGTGCGCGAATCTCCAGCACATGAACGGTAGTCCCGCTCTCGTCGAACACGGAAAAGTTTTCTTGGATGGGTCTCAGAGTGACGAAAACATTTAGCTTAGATGCATGTTGAAGTCCGAAGATTGCCTCCAAAAGCTTTGTCCAGTTTTCTGTCTTGTATTCGTCCAGTGCGTCGATGGCGACAAAGACTCTCTCGTATGAACTTATTTCCGTGGCTAGACAGCCCAGCAACTCGTCCATCATTGGTCGGCATCCTGGTGGCTTCGACTTGTACTGTAAAAACAGTTCCTGCAAGTCTGTTGGAATCGGCCGGTTTCGTATCAGTTGCTTCAACAGATTTGCCAGAAGATCCTCGGGGCATTGCTCCTGCTGAGAGTTGAAGTCACAGAGCAGGAAGGCGATGCATGTCTCTTGGTCATGGGCATAGACCTGCTGCAAATAATCAATGGTTATCGAAGCAATGAATGACTTCCCAGCCCCGGGCATTCCAGCACAGAGAAGTGTCGTCTGCGGCTGATCAAGCCAAGCTTGGAATTGCTCTGAAGCGATAAGCCAGGTGCCTGTCCCTGGTTGTCGTCTCCTTAATCTGTCCGTGTGCTGTTTGCCGAAATCCAGTTGGGTGAGCCAGGCCAAGAGCTGCTGGTCCTCCTGCGCACTCTTGTGCTCGACCAGTGTGTCAACCTTTCGATGAGTCTCCAAAACAACCGGACTAAGTAATGGACTTAGCAGGACAGTGATTATCGAATCAGACTAGTGTCGCACGTACGTGTTCAACAACCCCATGAAGCTGCTAAGCATGGCATTGGAGTGAATGATTTCCTGCCGACAGTCTTTGATGGCATCTGGCTCGAATACCAACCTTTTGCCTATTTTCCGGGCGTGGCTTCCTATACCATGCGACGCGTCAGTAGCAAGGGTATGGTTTTCATTGTGCATTTTGCCGAGTTTGTTAAGAGTGGTCGTGTAGCCTTCGAGGATAGAAAACAGTGTATTCCTTTCATATTCGGCGAGGTCGCGGTCCCTTCTTTGGAGGATATCGTACGCTCCCTCTAGAATACCAAGCAATCCGGAGATCCTATTTCCTGGGTGAGATGGAGTCCTGATAGGATGTGATGATAATGAGTGTGCTTTGACGGAACTTACTCGTCAGCTAGTTCCTTGACTTGATTTGGAGCGCCTCGATATGTCGTCACCACTTGTTTGGCTAGGCTTATCGCCTTGACGATGTCACCGAAGCCGACCCTTAAGGACATGGCGACGGTTGACGCTTGGATAAGATGTGACTGGTTTAGACTGGCGCTAATGCATGATCTCGGCGTTGATAAGTTTTAGAAGATAAGTTTTAGAAGATAAGTTTTAGAAAAGTCCCCCAATAGCCTCGTCGAAGAGAAGAAGCTCTTCGGCATATGCTGTCAGCCCAGCTGATGTGAGGTGCGTTGGTGCCTAACCTACGAGAGAGCGCAGATAATTGCCGTCTTTAGAAGGTCTATCATGCATGTTGTGAGGCTGAATAACCCTGGACTCTTTCAACCAATCATCCAAACACCGTCAATCAACCTCGGCGTTGGCGAGGCATTTTGAGTCTTGGCAGCGTTTCATACAGGGGACGGCCTCACCCTTCAACTCTGCCCACCCCCAGTCTTTGCGTGCCCCAAATCGTCTTTTAAGCTTTAGAAATACGTAACAGTAGCTCCCTGCTGCGCCTATTCAACATACGCCCAAACCATCTAAGTAGACGACAAGACCATCAGAGATGTACGAGTCCCACATCCTTCCCACACCAACGTCCATCAGACTTTTGGATATCATCGAATCCCGAGACGATGTAATTCGATGCTCCATGAGTGTGGTTGATCTGAACGACGATGGTCTCGAGTTTATCGCCATCTCATACACTTGGGGAGATCCCATCACGGTTCATGAGGACCCGATGCCAGATATCACCGGCCTTACAATGGAACAACATGCACACCGGCTACCTTTTAGTTACTACACTTCCCCAATGGGACCACATGGAGAGTCGGTGTGCATGGTCGATGGGGCAAAACTTGATTTCTACGCTAAATACAACTACATCCCACGTGAGGAGCTACGTTGGCAGAATCGCAAGTCCAGAGAGATCGAAGTTGACGGGAACCGAGTCACTGTCGAGGAGAACTTGTTCCTTTGCCTTGAAGCGCTGTTGAACATCCGAAAACAGCTTGATGAAGCTTCAGCCAGCGACAACGACCCGAATACTCAAAGGAAGTGGCCTCCTGTCTGGGCGGATGCCGTTTGTATCAACCAAGCCGACTTGCCAGAACGTGCCTCCCAAGTCAAGCTCATGGGCCAGCTATACAGAACAGCGCGCTTGGTGTATGCCTGGGTGGGAAAACTCGACCGGCTCTCACACAGGGCGTTGTTAGCGATGGGTGCGATTCTGGATTTCGACGCGACCCGCTCCCATGCACAAGATTCATCCTATCCCGAGCAGGAAGAGATCACCCTCTCTTCAGTTCCGGGAATGACTGTGGTGGGTTGGTTTGCCCTTTTCGCCCTCTTCCAGCGCTTGTGGTTCCGCAGGGCTTGGGTCGCTCAAGAAGTCGTTTTTGCTGCCAACATACACATGATATGCGGGCCGACAATTTTTGACCTGAGTTTGGTCTTAGCAGTCGTTGCATTCCTTGAGGAAACTGGACTTGACTATGAGTTGTGCCAGCTGGGCCGCGACTTTCTCACCGATCGAGCCGCGTCTGATCAGACTCAGCATTGGGAGAAGCTGGCTTCGTTCTCGTCCCAATCACCGAGCGAAATGAAGGAGCTGCAAGTCAATCCACGCGATGCATTATCATTCATTCTGGGTTGTTATCGTACCCGTTCGCGTCTTGGACTCTGCAACGCTGGCATGCCCATGGTTTATTTACGAGACGGCGAAGAACAGGGTCATCAGTCATCCATCAAGGATCGGTGGCATATCGAGTTCCCTGAGACCATCCACCTCGCTGATCACGATATTATACGCGAGTATGACGAGGAGCTGAAGGTATATGGATTCAGATTCGAACGTCGACGCTTGCACTTGCTATACGTTCTCTCTTACTTCCGCGATCTAGAGGCGACCGATCCACGAGACAAGATCTTTGCCTTTCTGAATCTTGCCGAGGATGACCTTGGGTTGGTACCAGACTACTCTGCAGAGGTACGAGACGTCTTTATCCAGGCAGCCAGGGCCATGGTCAACAAACGGATGGGCTCCAAACTCGCTGTTCTATCCCACCTGCAAGACTCGTCCGACACCAGAATACAAGGCCTTCCCAGCTGGATCCCCGACTTTAGTGCCAGACTTGGTCGGATCCCATTCGATCAGGGTGGACATGATGACCGCTTCTGTGCCGGGACTGGTTTTGAAATAGATATTGAAGATTTTTGTTTCCATATCAACCCTGATGACACTTTCGCTGTCAAGGCCATAAAAGTGGACCAAGTCGTGGCGTCAACACAACTAGGAGACGACGCCGTCATCGAGGCTTTACGACTGGCACTTCGCGGCCCACCACGTTACCCTATCAATCCAAGAGCATGGTTCGCGAACAGTAACCGTCATTTACGTCCGTCACAGGCAGTAACGCGGGTAGAAGCTCTATGGCGTACTCTTGTCATTGACCAGCTGACGGAGATGGAAGAAGACCATGGCAGTCTAGAGTCAAGAGACAGCCTTGGGATAGGTTTCAGCAACTGGATCTTGACGGATATCCTCGAGGCCCGCCAATTGCTCATTGAATGGGCCGAACTTGAGCAAGATAACTGGACGCGAAAACTCATTGAGAAATCCTTTTCTACTCGCATGGCTCTCTGGTCGGCCATGTACGACGGAAAGCAACTATCCGGCGAACTGGAGATTCCCGATATCGAAAAGGTTCTTGAAGATCAAACGGAAAAGATTGAACGAGAAAAGAAGGAGGAGAATCAGGATGACGATGGTTCTCTATCCCAGCAAGAGTTCCTCCCTACCGCGACACATATCCGCGAGTGCTTCAATGCTCAAGTAAACGAGACAGAAGAAGACGGAGACCCTCTCCGCGGAAGATACAAGAGGCCATCAATGCAACAACACACACCCCTTGAGAGGAGGAAACTGCGCAATTTTGAGGGGAAAATGCGCAGTGCTACCGAGGGGCGGAAGCTGTTCATGACAGAGTCGGGGTTATTCGGATTGGGACCCAAATCTCTTGGACAAGATTCCAGTAGCAAGGATGAAGTATGGATTCTGATGGGGGCAAGAGTTCCTTTTATTTTGCACCATGTGGAGGGTTGCAAGTATCGGATTGTGGGTGAGGCATATGTACACGGTATAATGTACGGAGAGGGATATGAGTACTATACAGAGTGGGACGACGGGGAGTATGGAGACAGTCGCGCCGGTGTGGAAGATATACTTCTCGTATAAGATAAGGTTTGTATACACCGTTTTACTCTCTGGGCTTGGTAAAGTCAATACAATTTAGTTCTGTTATGGACTTTACAGTTCAACGCCACACTGATTTGAGTTTAATACTGAGAATATACCCTTTGTTATCTCACCTTTTCCAATGTCTCTTCAATCAAGGCTCTCTATGAAACGACAAGGATGGCGCGGATTGCGAAAAAACCAGGCTGATTCGAGCACGGCAATAAACGAATCGTCAAGGAATAAACTAAATAGTCAATAAACTCGGGTACTGGGCAATCTCCGAGACAACTCTCACACCCTCGAGCAGATCCGTGACCACGCTGGCTATACTAATCCAACAGGTTAACTTCCAACTGGCCAAAATCGAGCAAACCCATGCAGGAATAGTCAGGCGGTACAGGATGTAACCATGACAAAAGAGATGTGTGCCAGTAACCAAATCAAATGGAAATATATGCCTCGGTCTGACTTCGACAGAACTTTGGCATTTGACAGGGAGCGGTGAGACCGAGGCACACACATTGAATTATTTCCCGCTGCGGAATCTAGGTCGAACAGCCCACACCAGGCAGATGGTTCAACTTGATTGCATCACCCAAGTCATCTATTCGGCGGTAGATATCCTGTTGGAGACAGACGACAGTCAGCCTCGTATTCCACCTTGCACAAGCCCGAGATTCAACTGGCCAAGGCCCGTCGCCACTAATGCGGCTTTGCCTCGCCGCTTACACTTTGCTGACTTGATATAATTACAATTGGGGGAAAAGTGGTTCGATGGAGATTTAGAACGATTAGTTGTTGTGTTATAATACAATACGATTGGTTTAATGCATGGTCTAGATGCCACGTGATGAGAATAATTCGAGCTGCATGCAGTATGCATTTAAAATCGACAGCCCCATGGACAAATACAGTCAGATTAACACTCTTGGCTCATCTTCCCTCATTCTCCCTTTCAAGCCGTTTGTAAATTTCTTGAAAAAAACGAAAACAAAAACGAAAAAAAAAAAAAAAATACTCCGGACTATTTACACTACCGAGTGTCTATTTCTCTTTACCGCAATTCTGCGATATGTCTACCATGGCTCCCCTGTGGCGTAGCATGGCGTCTCTGCTGCCAAGAGAAATATCAGAGCACGCTACAACAAACTCGCAACTGAGGGCTCAGTGGGTGAGCCCAAGCGATGTTCTCTCTGTTCTCCTCCTTCTTGGTCCCGATATTGTCAAGAAAGCCGTGGCTGCGCAGGCTGGTCGAAGAATCACGCCTGTCGCCTTTTCCTTTGGCTGGGTTGCTTATGCCGCTACTGCGCTTTTAGATGTCTTGGGCGGTACGTGATAAACCTGTTTATATGGTTGCTTTATCAGAGCCTTGGACTAACCTTTTTGTTTCTTGCAGCTGGGAGTTTCATGCCTCCTGCAGACGTGGAGGGAGTCTTGGTCGTCGGCGCCGACACTGGACATAGCCGAACATCGTCAAATTGGGTTCTTGGACGTTTACTTCGTGACCTGACAAGCCAATTTGACCAAGAGATGCAATCCGAAGAAAGCCATGTGCCGCCATCGACTGACGACAACAACAAAGACGCGAGCAATGAGAAGACCCCGTTCGAGACACCTCAAAGCACATTCTCGAACCAGAGCCAACTATCGGGAAGGCCTACGGGTCAAAGTGAACTCAGCAAAACAAAGCCGTGGGAAGCACTAAGAGTATCTGTCTTTACAGTAGCCAAAGACCCTAACCTTGAGCACGGTGTCCCGGCGTTAGACATTGTATGGTACTCTGGTCTTTTCATCGTCATGGTTCAGCTAGCTCTCTCAATAATCCCCTGGAGTCTCTACGGAGAGTGGCATGTTTTCCTCATAACTGTCTTTGGCAACATTCTCGCTATCGCCGAGGGTTCGATACCTCAGATTAGGGAAGAGAAGTGGGCTTGTCCTCGTCGGGGAGGTGCCACAGTTGCCATCACACAAGGAAATGGGAGCAGACATGTGATACTCATCGAGAATGATCGCAAGAGCAAGAACGGGCTAGATCTTGAGATTTTAGCTCGATCCACCAGGGCAATCCGACCAGCTCTATTCACCAAGGTTGCTACTGCAGTCCTGGCATTATTGTGGGTTGTGTTGTTGATCACTGTTGCTGGAATGGAAAACCATGCCTGGTGTAAGTCTCTCCAGTCCAACTGTTTATATAAGCTAACTCTGATGATATAGTTCTTCTTACCATTGGTATCATTGGAAGTGCTCAAAACCTTTATGTTGCAGGTGCATCGAGGTCACCGGCTTCTCATGGCATACACATGGACTTCAAACATACCATCGTGGATAAGAGCGTCCACAAGGTTCTTAAACGTGTTGAGCAGGATTACCCGTTGATGGGACTGGTCTTGCTTGATGTGTTTTACCCCAACTCGCTGAGGGTAAAGACTGAGGAAGATAAAGCCTTTTGGAGGGCAGCACTGGCGAACAAGATGAAGCCTAATCATCATGGGGACTGGGTTTATAATCTTTAGGTTGTAAGATATCCTTCATTCCATGTAGATCTAGGAACATGTACCAATCCAACCCCTTCCGCCAAGAGTCCAGCGTGACAACACCATCTCCCTAGTGTTCGATCTTCCAGCTCAATCATCCCATCGAGGACTGGGCTTCAACTATAACAAAGAACACATCCCCCCCCCCCTACTCTTCAGCTACTGTTTCCTCTATCTCAGAACAGTGGGAAGTTAATATGTTATACAAAGCCCAACCCTGTGGCCCGCTTTCCGGCAGATCAGGGAGCACCTTGATCAGGTCCTCCCTCACACGCTTGAACTGAGCACTAGCCAAGGCCTGATACTCTCTTATAGCAATCATCCCCCACTGAGGATCCTCATGAGCGGACGCCGCAGTCAATTTTGCAGCTACTCCAAAGCAGAGAGAAGAAATGTAGCAGAGAATGTGCTCCTTCTGGAATAGCCTGTCGAACTTTTCCAACACGCTCTTCAAGGCAATTGCGATTTGCTGTATCTCCTTGAGAGAATACTGCGGTAGTTCATTTTCGCCAGTGCCCTTTTCTTGTAGGCAGTATCGGATGATTCCAAAACCTAGTTCTGAAATGTTGTTTCCTTGTTCGTCATTTGAAAACAAGGCACGGTCTACTCGACGGATCGAGTCCAGAAAGTACTTCTCTGGAGGATCCAGATTTTCGTATTGTTCTCTGAAACTTGGATCCGCTGAAAGTAGGATAAGCGCGCCCAGGGTGCTTCGTCTCACACGGTACCATGCCTCACTCTCTGATTCCCAGTCTCGGGCGACCATGTAACTGGTAACTCTGCGGGACTGAGTATTACGCCTGCCGTTTCGCGTCTTCCTTTGGTGGATGGCCTGGTTCGTCACCCTGGAAAGCTTTCCTGCCACAGCCTTTTGCAGACATTCTATGGCGGGTTCGTAGTCGCCGTTCAGCAGTAGAGCCAGACCACGTTGATACCACAACATTGCATCGGTGTGGGCCGGAATGTCTTCACTCCGACTCTCACCTTCAACAAGATACTTTTTAGCCAATCCATGGGCTGCAAAGTAGGCCTTGCTCGTATGTTCAAAGTCTTTGAGTTTCAAGGCGTAGTCACCGAGCAACCACAACCCATTCATAATGTCGGAGAGTTGACCATCTGTCACATCAAGTTCATCTGCTGTCGACTTCAGCTCCTCAATCATTCCGAAATCGAGAACGTCTCTTGACAATGTGCTTTCCAATTGGTACTGAGCGGATTGCTTGTTTCCTCGGAGAATGGACTCGCGCAGTAGGCCCACGGGCGAATCTTCGTCTGAGCCAAGAAGAACCTTTGAGAGTTGGGCGATGAAACTGTCTCCCTCTTCCAGCCAATCATCAACTGGAGCAGCGTCATCGAGCCAAGTCGGGGTTTGGGCTTCATCACGGACAGGTAGATAGACCTCCCAATGATCGTCACCAGCCCCTGATTCATCTTTAGGGCCAATCAGGACTTTTGAAGTTTGCCAATCGTCGCTCTTCGTGGTCTTACCTTCCCAGACAGCACCGATGTACTGGCAACGCATGCTAGGCGTACCATCATCTTCGATATCCATCTCCCCAATCATCTTCACAAGCAGAGCTGGCTCCCCCGGCTGCACGCCTGACTGTGGACGCAAAAGGTGGCACTTGTCCCATTGTTGTAGAGCAAGCCTAACCTTTAAGCTTGATGAATTGTCTCTGCCAAACACTTGGATTGACCTGCTGTCATGTTCATCATGCAAGAACCGCGAAAGCCATTTACCGTTCAACCCTCCATTTGGAGTGATATCAAGCAAAGAGAGAAAGTCGGACATTGTGCGGCTCTCTACATCAATAGACGGGGCGACTGGCATGTCGAACAAGGTTGAGGGACACCAGGACCAAGGTCCAACATTTTTCATGGTAGGTTCTCCATGCAAGAGGGATAGGGACGGGATCTTTCCCAGGTACCTCAGAATGTCTTGGGTCATGACGCTCTCATCTTTCAAGCTGTTAAAGTTTGGCACATCAGCAAGGAGAGCAGCAATGATGGTTTTGTCTCGTGCCCATGATGTAGAGCGTGATTTCAGAATGTGGAGGATGTCGCCAACATCGTCGATGGGGGCTTTCAAACGCTTGATCATGGTTGTCGCAAGCCAATGAACTGGATGTGCCGTGGCTGGAGACTTTGCCAAGATGTCGTCAAGAGGGATGGGAGTGTTCCCGAAAACCACCCAAACTTGTTTCGACATTTGAAGTTCCAAGGCAGTCCACCCACGAGAGAACCAGTTTGATAAGACAAGGGCAAGACACCGAACTGCATTGTTCTCGGATGTCATCTTGGCGAGGAGCTTGTCATGGACGATGGTGCACTTTGCTCCCGAGTAGTTCCGATGGAGGGATCTGAGAGCCATGGCGCGCTTCCCTGTCTCCCGCGGTATGCTAATAGTGTCCCACCAGACAGCGGGGGCACCGTTGTAGGATTCCTTCCAGACTTGGCCAACCATGGTCTGCCAATACTCCCATAAGCAACTGTTTACCATGGATGCACTCTTGTTGTCTCGCTGAGAGTCACCAACACCTGTCCCATCGGACCAGACGTGGGATATGGCAACGTAATCGTTCCCATCTTCGATAAGCTCTGGTTGTTCGTATTGTTGGTCGCAAATCCAAGCAGTGCTATGGCCCTTGACGACAGCATCGTTCACAAGCTCCAAGTTGAACGTCAACGGGTCACAGGAGTTGTGATCCTCGGAACTGTGCCACTGAGTCACCTTGGTGCTGTCCATATTCCCTTGCTGACAGAACCCTGGAGTGCATCGCCTGTGCTTATTTGCCTCGATACCCAGTTCGTTCTCATGATTTTTCAGGACGTTGACAACAGCAAGCAAATCGGCGTCGTCCCGATCTCCAACGTCAAGAAAGTTCCAGACCCGAAACTTGCAAACATCCGCATCTTCAAGCCATTGAAGATCCTGTTCAAGCCTATCACGCAGTATGAATCGGCTCTCGATGCTGGTAGAAAGCATGTCAGAACCCCATCGACCAAACCGATCTGGCCCGACTGAATAGTTGTACTGGATTGATATCATCCAATACAACAGGTCCCAGACATCACTCAGCAAAGTGTCGTCTTCTTCATCGACCCCATCAAGGTGACCTCTGAAAAGGATCTTGCCGTAGCATGGGCGAGAGCATTCGGAGAGAACCATGGAGAGAGCAGCGACAGCACTAGCAATATGCGTGTGGCCAGAATGGGAAGTGAGGTTCCCTCCCCAAATTCTTTCGTCTCGGTGATGGTGTTGACAGGACATGGCAGTAAGTGCCCAGTTGGTCAGTTCTGGCCATGAATCGACTTTTGGGACGCCGTTGTTTTGCATTTTCTGCTTGAGCGCTAGGCATCGAGCGTTATTGCAGTTGGATAGCCTGGCGTAAAGACACACGTGGGCGACTTGTGATAGGAAGCCCATCCTGTCAGCCGCGAGCGCGCGGTAGAAGTTTGGTTCTTCAGCCCAGAGGTCTGGGTCGTTGTGGTGGAGGTTGACACAGATACCCTCGCTTTCGTCCTGGGCGGGGAGAAGAAGAGGGGATTCAGGAAGAACATGAAAATATTTGACACGGTCTATGTCTTCTGTTCTAGATGAGCAAGCATCACAGAACGGTTCTCCCACTGCATCCGCATCCCCTGTGCATTTGGGGCCATCCGAGTCATCAGTGAGGTATTCTGGCGCGTCTGGTTCCCGCAAGAATCTGAGATAGGAACGAGCCCCAGCAAAGTTTTGGGCAGGGCCAGAACGTTTGTCTTGAGATTCATCATCCTTGTCTGAGTCCTTGTGTTCTGCCTCCTTGATATCGAGACTGTCAAAGGACCAGTAGCGCAGAAAGTGTCTGTAACCTTCTGGCTCAAGCTCCGACATGACGAAGGATGGATAAGGAAAAGAGGTTGATTAGAAATTGCAGACAAGAAAACGTAGGTAATTGAGGTTGGGGCATCAAGTTTGGTATTCTGAAATGTTCTGGGTACACAGCCTTGTTAAATACCTATCTGCCTGATACAACCGACTTCCAAAAACATTTTGGCCCCCAAAGTTGTAAAAAGAAATAGGAGCCTCATGAGCTGCAGGTGAATGACCATCCCTGCTGGAAGAGGCAGGTCGGGGAGCATCTTGTCCGCATCTTGACCAAATGGCACCGCCCAGTTGTGACATGGTAGGTAACTTGCAGATTTTCAAGTAATCAGACCATATGCAGGTGCCGGAATCCGCTTTGCCAAGAACCTGCAGCGATTATAGTTACAGGGTCAAGTAGCATAAAACGACCATCCCTGTCGTGTACCGCCACAGCCTGATCTATTTTCTTCAGGGGATGACATGTCGGGCCCTGATATCAGACTACGAAGTAGTGCGTTATTTGCCGCGATTGATAAACCCTCATATGTTACGACGTACAATAATTATCTAACATAGTGTTTTGTGGATACCGTTCAAAGTCACGACAAGATATTCGTGGCTCAGATGGTGAAATATGCCTCGCGCGGCAAAGTGCATGGTTGGAACGGGGTTAGTCTAATGCAGATGATATGACCAGGCAGCAGTCGTCTTACTCACAAGGCTGGCTGCACAATACCAGGGGGCGTGGGGAGCAACTCAACAGTGGTGTAACACGACCAAACTTCATACGTGGAGATCAAAGTCCAAGACGCTGGGATGCGTCAATAAGCGATCCTTCTTTTCCAGCTCTCCCACTATTAATTAGAAATAGCATATGGCCCCCAACCTGACGGGCAGTTGGCTCGGGTATGGAACTGGGGCGTTTATACACACAGCCGCGAAAAGACTCAAGCTATGGACCCAAGCAACAGTCCTAAAATAGAATCTTCATACAAGGCTTGTGTCTTCAGCTACCATCTTGGGAGGCAAAGCGTAGGGGCTGCTGTGCGCCAGGAACTCTAGTAAGTGCCCACATATGAAACACTATCTGAGGTCATTACGAGTCCACGCAGAAATAGTTATATGTCCAAATCGCAAGACTCATAGATATAGAACACAACAATTGCAGTAATAGTACGAAGAGATTAATAACTGTATTACAAAGAGATAAGAGCTAGGAAAGTAAAGGAAACCAAACTGCTGAAACCGAGGGTGAGTATTACTATTGACTTGCTGGCCGAGCTGACGTAGACAGGTCGATCGTCGGAGGGAGGTACTTGGCTTGAGTTAGTATTGTTGCATGTCAAAATGAGTTGAAGAGGGTACATACGTTCTGGTGAGTAGTTAGAGGCAGAGTCAGAACCCGTGTTCTGTTTGTTGTTTGACGCGGGATTATTTCCAGCACCTGGTCCAGGTTGCCACCCGGATTGAGATCCAGGCTGAGATCCAGGTTGAGATCCAGGGTACGATCCAGGCTGTGACCCAGCATCAGAGCCAGGTTGGGAGCCTGAGCCAGACCCAGGTTGGGTGCCGGAGCCGGAGTCGGAGCCGGAGCCTGGTCCAGGGTAAGAGTCAGACCCGGCCTTGGAACCAGAATCCGAGTTGGCATTCGAGTTGGAGTTGGAGTCGGAGCCATGATGAGAGTTGTCATTAGAGCTGGAGCTGGAACCAGGGCTAGAGCCAGAGCCAGACTCTGGGTGAGAATAAGATCCAGCGTTGGAACCAGAGTCAGAGTCACCATAGGATCCACCGTTCGAGTTGCCCTTGGAGTCAGAGCCGGAACCCCCATAGTGGGAGCCGGAGTTGGAACCACCAGTTGAGTCTGCGCCAGATGCATAGTCAGACTCATAGTGGAATCCAGGGCCATCATCTTGAGAAGGAGAATAAGCAGCTGGCTTCTTCGCCCCAGGCACACCAACACCAGGCCCTGAACCTCCAGGCACGCCCGTTGGAGCTGGCACCTTGTTGACGTAGAGTCGCTCGGTCAAAGGGTACGTGATGGTCGCAGTAATCGGCTCAGGACCACACCAGGTGCAAGTCTGGACGTCGCAGGTGAAGCCGAAGGGGAGATCAGTCGGAGCCAAGGTAGGCTTTGCCGTCATGCCGCTATACGTCTCGGTAACGACGTAAGCCTGCTTGCAGAGACCAGTGTTGCAGAATGCATCGCAAGTCAAAGTGTACACCTCAGTGTGAACGCATGTATCGCAACCGCACGAGTCACACCTTGGGGCATCGACCTCGACAATGATGGGTTGGCCTGTTACTGCTGGTCTGTGGATGATAGGTGCATTGCCGCCGATGCTGAGACCAGGGGTCGGCTCAAGGCCACTACCTCCCGTGGGGAAACATTCTGTGATGGTAGCCGTCTGGTAGGCAAAGAGGACGCCATCGATAGCGATTGATTGCGCTTGGGCGACGGCCAATATACCTGCCAGGGCGGCAGACTCGCGACGCATGGTTGTTTAAAGGAGTGACTGAAGAGAATCTTGGAGAAGGAAAAATCACGCTCGAGGGGGGGGAGGGGGCTATAAAAGTAGACAACCTTGGCGTCATCACAGGATCGCCAGGGGGTTGAGTGGCACTCAAGGGATGCCCCAGCGTTCCAAGACGTTGAGTCTGGGTCCTTGAGTGGCTGGCTGGCAATCGATAATATGAATTGCGAGCTAGACACCTGAGACATTGACCGACCAACACTGTCTGAGACGATAGGGCTGAGGCTCATCTAGAAAGCCTCTTCGTTCCTACCGGTCTAGATTCGTCCTTGAACTTGTTGGTCTCCTATGTCTCATCGTTAGCTGGAACTTGATTTAGCGAATTTGTTTCACGTCGGAAATAGCGCTTCGTTCCAGGCTGTCGATCTGATGCTGTTGGGAACATGGCTTGCACCGTTGCCCAGATGATTAGCCTCCCTGCGTTCAGGGACATCCTCCCTGCAGAAGCAAGATTTCGCAATATTCGAACAGCATGTGTTATAGAAGGGTATTATGGTGGCCCCTCTATGATTGCCTCGTTGCCTTGGGCTATCCGTCATTCTTTTTTATTTCTTTTTTTTTTTTTTTTTCACTTTGTTAGGCTAGGTACCATGAGACGAGGTCTGGTTCTTGCGGCCCTTGGGAGCATCATTAACGCTGCCAGCGCTGCTGTTCTCGCTAAAGATGGCGAACCTATTCCTGCGTCTTGGTGCATCACGTACCTCTCGACGTATCTAGCTCCTGTGTCAACCAAGGCAGCTGGTCCGGCTTCGAGTGACACGGCCACAGATAGGGTTGAACCGTCACTATTACCCCCAATCTCTAGGAATCCCCCCTCTATTGTTCTTCCTGGAGCCTCATCAACAGAAGAACAGCAACCTCCAGACTCTTCTCTTCCTTCTATACCACTCTCTTCTGTCACTTCTATACCACAATCTTCTGTCTCTTCTGATCCACTCTCTTCCATCAGCTCTGGCACTCTGCTTCCAATAGACGTGGTATCCTCTGATCCAGTCCCTTCCATCAGCTCTAGCATTCTGCTACCAACAGACATCATATCTTCTGGTCCAGTCTCTACCGCCACCGCAGGCCCTAGCCCAGGCGGCCGCAACATCATCTTCCAAGTTGTTCCCTCCACAGACCCTGAGAAGCGAGACCTCTCAAAGAGGGCTCTGGGCGGCTACGTCGCAAGCGGAGATGCAGTCAACCCAGACGTCTGCACTGATGCCGACACCTTCAGCCTGACCTCGGGTCAACTTCTTGACAATGACATTCCGATTTACTATGACGGCGAAGAGTTCAAGCTATTCGGCGGCCAGGGACCTCTCCCGGATGATGCTATAACGACTACTTTTCAGAACGTCGGGGGTAGCCTTCGCTGGGTCAACCCTTCTTTACCGAATGGCCAGGCAAGCTTCTGCCAGGATCCTACTACTGGACAGGTGTACATTACCTTCTCTGGCCAGCCTGACGGTTGTCGACCAGTTACCATTTCTGTCTTTACCAGTAAGTTGTTTGCGTCTTTTTTTTACATGATCAGCGACTGACGAGTGTACCCAACAGTTGAAGAATGTCTCAACGGAGAGCTTGATGCCAGGGTCCCTTCCGATTCTACAAGTGTTACAACAGCGATTCCTACCGGCGTTCCAAGCAGTGGAGTAGAAACATCTCAAGTTGCGGCTTCCACAGGCACAGTAGAATCTACAGAGTCATTAGAGTCATCAGAGCTACCCGCAACCCTACCTGGAGAATCCACATCATCCAAGGCCTCACCAGTGTCGACAGATTCCTTGACAGCAACAACCATTCCTGAGGATGCCTCCTCTTCAATCGTTCAAACGCAGTCAACCGATGACTCCCCTTCTCAATCAACCGATGTCTCCCCTTCTGTGGAGACGTCAACAGACGGAAATCCTCCAACGAGTTCTGGAGATGATGTCTCCCTTACAAATGCTCCTCCGACAACCTCTCCCCTCTCAGAACCTTCTTCCTCTGCAACACATTCATCCAACACCGACCCTTCAACTTCTGACCTTCCCGCTACGGACTCGTCCAGCACATCCATTGAATCTCCTTCCTCTACTGAACTTCCATCTTCCCTGGCCTCTACAGACGTTTCTTTAGATTCGTCCACAGGTCTCTCCTCTTCTACTACATCTTCTGAGGTATCATCAACAGATTCATTGCCTACCACAGACAGCACAACTTCTTTAGCACCAATGACCACGGAGCCTTCCACGACAGAGTCCCTTGATTCATCTTCCTCTGAGACAACAGTGTCCACCGACCCTGTCAGCGCTTCTAGTGATAGCGATACTACAACCAGTGCAGATACGGCAACCAGCGCAGACACTACAACTAGCGAGCCCACAACCACCACCAGTGCTGAAGTGGAACCAACTGTACTCTTCGCTGCTGACGACCTTGACGGCCACCGAGGTGAATCCAGGATATTTAGAATAGATTTCCTCGTCTACATGTACAATGGCGCCACCGATTCCATCTCCGTCAGCGTAAACGGGGTGATAGGGCTAGGGGGAACAATAGACGGTTCACCACACACAGAGCTACCAGCCTACTACCTTGACAGCCGCTATGTCTTCCCTTACTGGACCGAAAACACCATCTACCCATTCTCAGAAAATCGCATCACCTACCGAACCCTTGGCACGGCGCCCGACCGGACCCTTGTCATCGACTTCAATGTCACTCCCGACCTCAGCGAGCCGATTGACCAGCCTGACCGCTACTCTGTCACCTTTTTTGAGAATATAGAACGATATTGCGTAGTTCGGTACTTCTACACGCGCGGAAAGGGGATAGATGCAACCATCGGCAATCAGCAATCTAGCGTGGGGCCATATAATGAGTTTTCGTTCAATGAACAGTCCGCCCTTGGCGACAACACGGTAGTGACCATGGAGCTGAAGTTGGGTGGCGAGTTCGGTTTCGACGCTTTGTAAGAGCCTCATATATCTACTTTTATTCTTACACATAGGATGCGAGCAAACAAGGCGTCCAAATTAACTATTCCTTCCTTCCTTGCACCATTTAACTAGTATTCTGCCCTTGTTCAGATTCAGGCTCGAACACCATCTGCTTTTTGTCAAGCTACCCAGGTGGTCTTTTTCTAGTTTTTAAATGACCGTCTCCGTTGTACACAATACCAAGAACACACTGATAAATACATAGCAGCATTAAAACCCAATGCTGTAAACTACTGCAACTAACCTTAACCAATCTAAAGGCCAAGGCTTAGCAAGATGGCTAGACCTGCAACCGTAAAGGTAGAAATCAACAGCTCTGCCCGTCCATACGCTGGAGCCCCCCGACTTTCAGTAGTAGCGTTCTGACACTCAATTATCTCATTGTTGACGCCATTGCAAGACTGCGGGTTTCCTCCCTCCTTCTTCAAAGCCGAGACGACGGCATCCTTGTCAATGTCGACCTCATAGTCCTCCTCTTGAGGACACTCAATCTCTGCGACGACGGCGTAGGCGCCCTGTTCGTACTCTGTGCAGTTGGTTGCCACGCAGGTAGTGACGTTGTCGTAGAATGTTTGGCTGACGCAGAGAGGGTGGTTCACTGGTTTGGGAAAGTATTGGAAGTTGGCGTTGCAGCAGGTTCGGGCGCAGGTAGGCCATGGGATGCCAGAAGGGGTAAAGTTGAATTGTCCATGAGCCATCGAGTGATCGTGGCCAGTACCACTAGTTTCGTTGCTGTTCTCACTACTATGATCATGGCCTTCATGACAGAGCCCATAGGCTGAGGCCAAGGGGAGGGCAAGGAGAGCGGTCGTCAACTTCATAGTGATGGCGAGTTGAGTGAGTAAACACAAGTGAGTGAGATGACCGAAAGGATGGTTTGATGAGTTGCTAACATTACAACATATGTCCAAAACCTCTTTTAAAACTGCATTTCTTAGTCTGTCTGTCAACATGCTCAAAGTTGCTCACTGGCAACCCATTGCTAAAACGAGTCGTTTCAGGCAGTTGTGGCTTTGACTATATTGTCTTGGGCTGCGGAACAACTCCGCGCATTGGATATACCTACGTAGAAAGTCTTGACAGGACGGGCTGTTCCGTGATGTCAGTGTGTCCATTTAGACTTGGGGGGGCGGGTGTGTCTGTCTGGACATGCCGCTTCAGCCTGGCCTTCTGTTTTACCCGTCAAGAAACGAGACTAATCTTCAGACTCTATAGAGTTTAACCTTGGGGATATTTCAGTAGGTAGGGCTAGATTGCAGTAAGATTGTTGGTCGATATGATTTGCGCAAGGGGCCAAGCAACCTTTAACCCGACGACATGGTCTCGGGATCGACAACGGTCAGCAGATGCCTTCAAAGGCTGATACTGTCATTTACAACCTCGACATCTCTTTCTGGACCCATAATAAATTTCAGAGAAGAATAAATGCCCTGCTGGTTCCTGTGTCAAGCTTCCCAAGACAGGGGCTACATCATCGACCAGAGCTGGGTCCCTTCATGGGCCTCGAGACATCCTTGCTACAGCACTCTCATAACAGCGAGTGCCCCGGTCACAAGACCATCCAGCCGCTCACTAACCTTGCAAAATAGTTACAGGCCGGGATCTTGTAGTGTTAGCGTCTACTGTAAAAATAATGGCCTCGACTCTTGCTGATCCTCCTGCGAACTGGCTCATCAGATCCACCCTCTTTACCGACACATCGGCCAAGCTGCACGTATACGGTCCAGACCTTATTGAATACTCCCCAAGGATGTAATTTCTTCCCTCAAAGATTGCCTGATAGGCCGAGGTTATCACCAGTTTTTCAGTGGCGCTTTATATGCGCGTGGGGAAACTTGCTCATATTGACTCTTGCGAAATCGTTCCATAGACGAGCCGATATTCCGGTAGCCAATGGCGTTGCACATATTTCTCCTTATCAAAGGGTCTGTAGCATCGAAGAGAACCCATCTTTAGTCTTTATAAACATTCTGTGTCTCTCTTGATGTCCACGCTGCTTCATCCCGGCCTGTGGTCTCTCAGCCCTCACTCCTACGAATCGTCGGTCCCTTACGACTCCACTCGCGTGCAAAACAGGGCTCTTCTATCTCAAATCTCCATCCGCTAGCATGAAGCGCCTCGCTCTTGCATGGCTGCTGGCCCAGCCCGTCCTTGGCGGTGGTGGATTAGTCGGATATGGCATTTACCCATACGAGCCACCTTGCGCATACGCCTGTCTTCGGTCACTGAGCAGCTTGATGCTCGAGTGCTCCAGTCACGAGGAGATGCCGAGCGGAATGAGCCATGGTCCAGGCATGACTTCTCCAGAGTGTAGGGCTGGTGATACCCCTTGGCTCACCACCCTTGCTTGGTGCATCAAGATAGAATGTGATGAGTATCATGTCCCTGTCTCCAAACTTGAGGGGTTCTGGGAGAAGGAATCTACTGAGAGTCCTGCTGTTGCTCCTAAATGGAACTTCTCTACTTCTCTGCAAAAAATCTCCCAGTCACCGACGCAGCAACTCACACCTACTGACGAGTATCTCAACACCACTTCCATCGTTGACCCATCGGTGTACTTGTCTCAGTGGAATGCCCTCACCGCAGTCTACCGTGAGAATGTGGTCGAAGCAGGTTTTGGGTAAATTTTTGAACAGTTTTTAGACTGATCGTTGCTCATTTTGTGGTGCAGTATCGCCATCTTGGTTGCTGGATTTGGCATCCCCATGGCCCTCACCTGGCTTGGTTATGTCCCCTACATGTCCGGTCTCCTCGACAAAGTGAACCCATACTTTGTCTACCCAACCATTGTGGGAACTTACCATGTCCGCCCTCTTCCTTATCTCCTCGGCAATGCTCCAACAATGGGTCAAGGCCTTTACGTACTGGCCTTTTTCATCCTCAACCTCATCCTGACGGCAGTCAACTACAAAACCCAGCAACCCCATGCTTGGTACGCCACGCGGGCCAATGAAATTACCGCCTACATCTTTTATCGCACAGGACTATTTGCCTTCGTCCTACTCCCTCTTCTTATTCTCTTCTCGTCCAGAAACAACTTTTTGCTCTGGATGACAAACTGGTCTCACTCAACCTACATGCTACTACACCGTTGGGTAGCCCGAATGTTTGCCCTTCAAGCCCTTCTCCATACTCTTCTCGCAGTACCTCTATACTATCCCGCTGAAGCAAAGAAGGAGTACTGGATCTGGGGTGCAGTGGCAACTGTGGCAACCATTATAATGGTTTTTGCGAGTGGCCTTTACGTCCGTCGTTTCGCTTACGAAGCCTTTCTCATCTCTCACATCCTTCTTGCAGTCTTTGTCATTGTTGGATGCTGGTATCATATCAAGTACTGGATCGGTCTTGTCTGGGGATACGAGGTTTGGTTGGAGATTGCTTGTGGTGTCTGGTTATTTGATCGTCTCGTGCGAGTTGGACGCACTTTGAAGACAGGTTTACGCCGTTCCAAGGTTACTGACCTTGGCAATGGCTATATCCGTGTTGATGTCCCCGGAATCCGGTGGGCTTCTGAACCTGGCAACCATGTGTATGCCTACTTTCCGACGCTCAATCCCTTGCGTCCTTGGGAGAACCACCCTTTCTCTGCATTGCCAACTGCCCTGCTCTCTTCCTCGGGCAGTGGCGTCAACTCGGAACACGACGGCCATGTGGCTCCGCTAGATCATGTCGACGCTGAGAAGAATGGGTCGAAACAACAAGCCCGTCTTACCAAAGCCGGTCATTCGACGGCTGGCCTGACGCTATTGATCAAGAAGTCGACGGGAATGACCAAATATCTCAAGGCTCATGACAGGCTACTCACTCTCCTAGATGGACCATATCCCAACACTCCCACCAAGGAAGTTCTACGCTGCGATCGGGTGCTTCTCATTGGAGGAGGCATCGGAATCACCAGTCTCCTCCCTTGGGTAACCCGGCACCGCAATATCAAACTCTGCTGGAGCGTCAAGGAGACGGCTTCTTGCCTGGTCGAAGCAGTAGATGGAGTTTTAAGTGAGATTGCAGAGAAGGACGTGAGGGTAGGCGAGAGACTCGACATTACCCAGATCTTGGCTGAAGAAGAGGCCGCTGGATGGAATAGAGTGGGCGTCGTGGCTTGTGGACCAGGAGGACTTTGCGACGACGTGAGAGCTGTGGTTACTAAAGCGGCAAAGAAGGGACCACTTGTTTTTGAACTCGAGGTAGATGCATATTCTTGGTAGAAGTAAACGTACTAGGTTGATTTAACCATTAAATAATACCACGTACCTAATCGACAGGTATCTTCTGGTACTCAGGAGAGTGACACTTAATCATGGGTCAACAGACAGATACCACAGCGGCATTTGATCACCACCCATCAGTCGCACAGTATGCACAACAAAGGTGTTGCTTAGGACGCCCGAGTTTCACTGGGATCATTACAATCCTCCGGCTTCTGATTGCCGGGGGTGTCACCGTTGCGTACCTGCATGAGAACACCACGTCTAGTATCACCAGCACGTCGACGATACTCCGTACCGCAATACATCTCAAGAAAAATACACTACACTTTAAAAAAGTCAACTTAAATCATTCATTGATCTTCACCTTCAACATCACCATCTCAACAGACATCAGTAGTTATATCTCAAGTGCAATCATTCAGCCCGGAACACGTACTAACAAATCCTTCCTACAAATCAAACCATCGTAACCAAGCATTCTCTCACTCATCATGGCTAGTACTAACAATCAAACTCTTCCACTCATCCAACAACGCAACAGTCTTCTCACACTCCCCCCTGATAAAAGCCTCACAATCCCTCCCCAACACAATCCTAACCGGAACCTCCCTCCCGTCCTTCCTCATAAGCACATCAACAATAACCCGACACCCCTTCTTCACATCTCCCTCCTGAGCATTATCCTTCTTGTTCAGAACCCTCCTCGTCTGACCCGTGGGGGTGTTTTCATCTTCGTACGCGGGGATGCGCTGCTTGGTTGTGACTTTTACACCCGGGTTGAGGAAATTGGTGCGGAAGTAACCTGGTTCAACGACCGTGGCTACAATCTTGAACGGGGCGAGTTCTTCTCGTAGAGATTCTGCGAGGGAGCTCATGCAGGACTTTGTCATGGCGTAGACGCTATAGCTCGCTCCTCCACTCCAGCTACCCAAACTTCCAAAGGTAACAACAGTACCCCTCGTATCATTCTCCCCAACATCCTGAGCTCTCATACCAGGCAAAAAAGCCTTGATAGTATTGAACGTCCCAAAAACATTGGTGTTGAAACTGTCATACACCTCTTCAGGCAAAGACTCTTCAACAGCCCCCTCAAGAATGAATCCCGCGGCGTTGATGAGATAATCGACTCTTCCATGCTTGGCAAAGACATCCTTTGCGACGGCTTCAATGTCACTTAGGGGAGATGTGACGTCGAAAGAGAGAGTATGCGCGCCTGCATCGGCGAGATCTTGGATGCGTGAGGCGTTGCGGGCTGTGGCGATGACTGTATGGCCAAGCTTAAGAGCGAGGAGGGCGATTTCGCGACCGAAGCCGGATGAGGCCGCGGTGATGAACCAAACAGGAGTAGGAGCCATTGTTGAGTTTAGAGTGTGTGTGTTTATGAGTGATCAAGTTGGAGTGAGGGCGATGGATTGGTGGTGAGCATTGAGAATGGCTTCATGAGTAGCTTTATAGAACTTCGACAGCTCAATTGACACGAGTAGCTGAACATGTTTAATTATCTCCGACTTGGTCGGATCAACGTCTCTCACGGGCATATACAATATCGCCGACTGAATTGCCCATTCAGTCTCACTCACACGCGACGACAGAAAAGAATGCAGGTGGCTTACAGGGTTGTGAGGCCTATCGCCGAAACGTGATCATCGGCCCAGGCTGGGTGGTGGTGACATCGGCGATAACCACCAACAGATGCACCGTGGAACTATCGAAAGCGGCTGAAAAGAAAGACTCCGAAAAATAATAAGCAGCTAAAGGACATAATCTTGTAAACTCCGGTTCACAAATCCCTCTCAGTCCAATTCCGGCGCTGTGCTGTGCCGTGACAGAGCCATCGGTGATAATCTCAATTGACCACCACCAACACCAATGCGCAACACACAAAGACTGCAACATGTAAACAAGGTATCGAGCATTTCATTGCTGGGATAAATCCATACACTAAAACTATCATTCTACACGCATCAACCAAGTGAAGCCAAGCCAAAGCCCCCCAAACGCCGTAGCCGAAACTCCGGGCTCAAAAAGCACATCATTCATCCAAGGCCATCACGGCAATTTGATACAGGCCAGGCCAGTCAGTTAGTCTCAAACATTCTAATCGTTCCTCCTCATCGCCAGACCATGTTAGGCTGGCTCTGCTGTCGACGCACACCGGCACCTCCAGGTCCGACTCCAACACCAATAGTGATTCGACGGGCTGGTCCGCCAGCCATGCCGCCCTGAGGGCTTCCTCCAGTGTGTTCTGTTCGAACACCACCGTTCATGTTCATTCGCCTGGCCTGACCTGGTGTCAAGGCCTTATCCAGCTTCAGGTCTGTAGGGGAGCAGGCCATGGGCGGGCTCCTTCTCCGCTCAGCACTACCTCTGCGGAGTCGAGAGATGCCGTTGGCGCTGCTGGCGAGGGCCGCAGGCAGACTAGGCCTGGGTCCAGGTCGGTCGCTGCCTAGTGATCCTACCGACGATACTCTCCTGGCGTTGGACGCAGCAGTTCCTGTCATCATGCTCGCCCTACGAGCCTTTTCCTTCATGGCAGAGTGGAGTGCGTTGCGGAGCTTTCGAGCATCAATAGTGCTCGTCTCCGAGTCCGATCCGGATCCTGGAGGGTTGTTCTCGTCGCTGATTGTGGGCAAGAGTCTTGTTGGGCGAGGGATTCCCAGTCCAGATGGCGATGGCGAAAAGTTGCCAGTCTTAGTGACATCTAGTGATCGCAATGGCGGTGTTCGCTGGGTCTCTGGCGAGCCTGACGACAAGTTCAAGCTCATTGATGGAGGTTTTGGAATAGGGGATCCATCAGGACGAAGGGAGTGCCTAGCACCCTTCGAAAGGAATCCTGCCTGGAACCTGCTGGGCTTGGCAGCTCCCAAGCTGCTGACCTCGGGGACCTCAAGACTGGGGCTCGATTCGTCATTGGCAGGTTGTTGTGATTCGTCCTCATCAAGGTAAGCTGGGACTGCAGGGGCGACGATAGGCTTCTCCTGAGAAGGCTGCTCGGAGGGTGAGCTGAACAACTTCTGTGGTGTCTTCTCAAAGTCAGCCAGAGTGCCAGCCTCCGACTCATCATCTCGCCATCGCACTCCTCCCTTCTTATTCTTCTTCACCGGGGTAAAGCTGACGCCCTTCTTGGAGGCTCCCAACACCCTACGTCGTCGAGGGGATGCCTTCATCGGGCTAGTAGGAGGAGCCTCGTTCGGGGCGGCCATAAAGACAGGGGGTGCAATGGGTTTGACGTGGAGAGAGGGTGTCTTCTTTCGCTTGGGCGTGCCACGACGAGTAGGTGGGAAAATGTCGACGACGGGCATAGAGCCGTCAGGCTTGACCACCTGGCCAGCAGCAGTGTAGCCGGTCTGGAGAAGACGGTTGATGATCTCCTTAGCGTGGGCCACAGCTGACTCCTCGTCCATGCCCATAGTGTCTGATAGGGAGGCCAGGATATCGAACTGAGCAGTCAGAAGCATCTGAACCATGGCTGCATCACCAGCCCTGTCCTGCTCCAGAACCTCATGGTAGGCCTCGCGGTTAAAGTTGGCCTTGAGGAGCTCGGCTTCACGAGTGAGACTGTTGATCTCTCCCATGTCAGCGCCGTCAGTGCTCTGAAGCTGCTTCAAGCTGTGCGAAAGAGCGGTATCAATGGCCCGCTCCCAGCTTGACTTTTCCAACGTCCGATGAATGTGGTGACGGCTGTTCTCCAATTCGACGAGAATGCCTGTAGCCGTCTTTCGAATCGCCACGAGGTTTTCGGGCATCGAATCTTCGTCGCCTCGCTGGTCGCAGACATTATCAAAGGCCGCGATCCATCCAGAGAGCATGCCAATCCGACGCTCAAAGCTCTTCAACTTCTTCATGTTGTTGACACGCTCCTGACGATCAGCAGCAGAGTTGTCGTAGGCCGCCCGGAGTCTCTGAATGCCCTCGCGAGCTGTCGAGTCCCGCTTCTCGCACTGCTTCCGGAACTTGGCAAAGAAGATCTTTTCCGCATCCTTCTGCTGTGCCTTGAGCTCATTGATGAGGGCCATCTGCTCATCAATCTTGACCAAAAAGTCCTTGACGTGTCTGTTGACGTTAAAGACATTGCGGGTAACCTTGGTCTGGATGTTCTTGGCTCGGTTCGCGTATCGCAGTGTGTTCTGGGTCTCGTCGAAGTGCGCGCTCGATGGTGACACACAGACAATCATGACGGTCTTGCAGTTACCGCCAAGTGAGAACTTCAGTAGTCGAGTAAGCTTGCTGTTTCGGTAAGGAACGTGTGCCTTTTGTCGACGATCGCAGAGGGCGTTGATGCAGCTTCCAAGGGCAAGAAGAGACTTGTTGATGTTGGCGCCCTCAGTCAAACGCTCGCCGCGGTTCTTGGTGACGGAGGCTCGCTCAGAACCAGCAAGATCGATGATGCTAAGCGTGGCCATAGTATGAGGCTCACTGACATCGGCGTTTCGATCCTTCTGAGCAATGTTGATCTGGAGGACGGCGTGGGATCGTGAAGATGTGGCGTTGGCCTCGGTAGGCGACACAGTTCGGTACTCGTTTCCTTGAACAATCATGTCCATGACTTCTTGCACATCCTTGGGGTGGTGGCTAGTCAGTCCAGAGACCATCACCGCCTGGTTGCTGTCTTCTCTGAGCATCAGACCGCCCTTGGGACCACCACCTGGGACCAGCAAGTCACGAATAGTCTCATTGTAGATCTCCAGGTAGCTGAGGCTCAGCTCGGTCGACTTGTCCTGGCTACGCTCCTCAATCTTCTCGAACAGTTCTTGCATGGTCATGAAGATGATGCCAGGTTGTTGGGCAGTGCCGGTAATGGTATGCGTCTTGCCACAGCCGGTGGCGCCGTAAGCGAAAACAGTCGCATTGTAGCCATCTAGAACACTGTCGAGCAGGCTTCTGGTGGTTCCTTCGTAAACCTCGGACTGAGTCGTCGTGTCGTCAAAGACGCGGTCAAAGGCAAACACTTGGTCCTTGACCTTCTTGGAGGTGGGGAGGACGGTTCGGGAGAATTTTTGAATGGGGCTATGCTCGGGAGGATCAAAGACTCTGTGTCATGTCAGCGCTTGCGAGGGGAGAGAGAGCAAGGTCGGGCGCGTACAAGCACCGGTCGTCGACGACCTTGATGACATTTCGGATGCCACGCTGGTGCAGCTTCGGCGCGGGGACAGCAGCGAGAGATCCATCGCCGAGAAAGACTGTTCCATCATCGTTCTTTTGCCTGTAAAGAGTCAGCAATCGGTGCCCAACACATTGGGGCGCACTTCATACACTTGCGCAGCTTCGCGAATGGTGAAGGGCCGAACTCGAACTAAAACAGGTCAGCAGCAGCTCCAGCATGCCGAAAGCAAGCAACCTACCGGCAACAGTGATTGATGACTGCCCCGTACTGGCCATGATATCGTTCCTCAAGCCGATTGTGTAGTGTTGATAGCTCCCCTTCCTTCGAGCTCTCGTTCACGGATCGAAGAAACGGGAGTCGTTGGTCGTTCAAAGTAAACAAAAGAGCTCAAAGGCAAAAAATACAAGGCTCGTGTATGCCCGGTCTTTTCCGATCATGAAAAGAAAAAAGAGGAAAATGATCGAAACGGACAAAGATGAATTGAATCCTACCTGGTTGATTGTGTTAGTGTGTTGAAAGTGGGAAAGGAAGGCCTTCTTCAATTTGGAACTGCCCGAGCACGGCCGCTGGGTGACGTTTAGTTTGTTTTTGCGTCCTTTGGTCGTGGTTGCTGTGGGAACGCTTAGCGCCGTGTGGCTCTCAGGGGTGTGCCAGGGGATCCCTGTGCGAGCTCTGAGTGGGTGTGAAGGTCAAGACCAAGGTTTCTTGGGGACGAGAATACCCTAGAGATGAGTGTTTGAATGGCAGTTTGGAGTGCATATTCTGATAGATGGGTTTGAACTCGTTCATTTACATGATACTATCAATTTTCTCAATACTCCGACCCTCTTAGATTTCTAAAGATTCATCTCGTTGACGAATTATCCACGTATAATGTTTGCCCACGTTAGCCACTCCAAAGGCCATCACAACAACTTGTGGAACAACAAACATTGATCGCCGCTGAAACAGACCGCTGTTCATAACATAACATCCTTGGACTATCTTCGGAGATGAGAAGGGACACATGATCGCTTTCTATTAGCTAGACCCTAGAATGATGACGATAGTTCCTTTATGCTTTGTTTGTTGGTAATTGCTTCACTCTTATCCTCATCGGGTCGTCGGCACAAGGTTCAGGTACACAGAGACATGCGTAAATCAAGCACCCTCACATTAACCATATAGTTTACAACCCAGGACGCCAACCATGCATATAAGCCTAGAAACCATCACCAACCCCTTGCACAAGATCCCACACCCCATGCCATTCTCCACGAAGTTCACCATGGGAAACGGGCATTCTAGGCCCCAACCTCTGGTGTGAACTGATACCGTGGTAGAGCAGCCATCCTCTCCTCGGGGCTGACCTCCGCATCGTCGTAAAACATTCTTCCCTTCTTGTCTTTGTCCTTCTTCTTCTTGTCTGCGCTCTCCTCTCCCTCGCCCTTCTGCGGTGGCTTGATACCAGCCTCGGCCATGCGAATCAGCTGGTCAATGTCATCACCAGCAGCGGGAGCTCCACCATTCCATGCGCCGCCCTGTGTCGGTCTTTGAGGAAGGCCAGGAGGAGCAGGAAGGTTGCCTGATGATGGCCTCGCGGGTAGCGAGTTGGGCGAGAAACCATAGGGCTGCGCAGCACCAGGTGCTGGTTGCGCGGGATACCCTGGTTGCTCGTAGGGTGCTTGTGATGTTTGATAAGGGGGAGCATTCTACACATGTTAGCATAGGTTATACAGCGATAAGCCGCAAAACTTACAAAGGTAGACTGGTTCTCGGTCGTCGTCGCAGCCGCATCAATACCTCCATTAGCAGCAATATCCTTCTTCCTCGCGCGAAACTCCTCCAGTCGCTTCTTAAGCTCGCTCGCCGATTCAATCTTGAGCTTCTTCCGGTGGTTGTTCATCGCCTGACCGGGAAGAGGATTTCCGGTCGCAATCTGCCTATCTTTTTGCGCCTGCTGGAAGTTCTGGAGGATGCGGTTGCGGTGCTGGTCGAGTATGTCCTGGGGGATACCCTCCATGCCAAAGATCTCCACCTCGAGGCCCTGTCGGTTTGGCAGCGCGTTTTCGACCTGCGAGAGGTTCTCCTTGTGCACCTGGTTCATGTGCACCGAGAGACCTGTTGTGGCGAGTTTGTCAGCGCGTTGCTTCGAGATTGATGTTAGAAAACTGACCTCCCGCAGTGTTAAGTCGACGACCACAGCGGTCGCATTTGAAATGCTTGGCCTTTTGATGAGAGATGAGAAGCTTCAAATCTTCAAAATCACGCTCGCCTAAGATCACATGGTTAGTGTCCAGCCATCCAGAATGCCAGGCGCAAGGTTCGTACAGTAGTAGCACCACGGCCGGTGGAGGAGCTCCTCGATGTCGGGGTGGCCGCGCTTCTTCTTGCCCATCTTTTCGATCGTCGCAGGGAGTTCGCAAAGATAATACAAGGGTGCGCGCAATGCAATTCGAGTGCGCAAGAGCGTGCGCCTGATTAGAACCGATTCACAGTGTCGTAGGCGTGGAACTGGCTGAAGTGAACGAACGCGACAAGAAAGAAGTGGGTAGCTCACCGGTAAATGGTCGGCTGAATAAGCTCCAACTGAGCCACTGAGGCGGTGCATTCTAAACACCATCGCCAGTATCACGACACTTATTTGACAGTTGTGAAACGTATTGCAACTTGTTAATTAAATTTGTACGTCTATAAGTGATATTTACCATAAAATTCGTGATTCACCACCGCCCAAACATATTTGACTCCATCTCCCATGACCCCCATTACCCATTCATTCCCACCCATCCTGGTCACCCTCATTAGACATCTTGGTATTTTCCCTACCAGTAAGTATCGCGCCTGAATGAAACTATACATGTCATGAACCGTACATGCCATGGCGCCTCTTCCCATTTGAATGCCTCGGGTGGCACCAGCCAAAACGCCCCAGCCCATGCTCCAGAGGGTAGAAACCAGTTAACAACGCCGTATCCCATCATATGTCATCAAAATCAAGACCCATTTGACGCCACATGGTCAAACAACATCAACGGCCATTGGCCCTGTTGAATGCTGTTCATATCGTTCGTTGGGGGCCCAGCTGTGACGCCTGGGACGCCCGCGCCCGTAGAGGTATCACGTGTAGCGCCTCCGAGCGTCAAGAGTGCCGATGCACTATACCGATCCTGATTATCGGCAATGGCGGTAGTCCAGTCATGCCATGTGTTCCCGCGGCCCTGCCATAGCATGTCAGCAGTGGGTTGAGATGCCACTTGCTGGGTCGACTGTGTAGTAAAGGCAAGGAGTGGATTCGCCTGGGAGGCAGATGCCGGAATTGCTGTTGCTGCTACTGCTGCGGCCGCTGCCTGAGCACTGGTGCTGTAGAACATGGCCTCGGTTTCATAAGCCGATGGAGCCATTGCACTTTGCGTGTGCTCGTTGTAAGCCAAGGCGGGATATGGCGTCTGCCCGTTGAGGCCAGTGTCTGGAAAGTAGCCCTTCGATGACGGCACCTCTTGACTACCTCCGCTTGATGGCGCAGATTGAACTTGAGGAGCAGTGTAAGCCGAGGCCTGAGCAGGCTCTTGCTTGATCTCAGGCGTCACAGCCGGCTGACTCTCCTTGTTCTCCTTGTTTCGCATGTCATGCTCGATCCAAGCAATGGTGCGGTCAATGATGTTTCTAATCTCAGCACTGAGGCTAGGTCCCGAGCCTAGGCGTATGTTAGGGCTGACTGAGCAAACTGTGAATGTGAAATCGTGGAACTTACCGAGCAAGGAGCCAACCTCATCGAGAATGCCGACCCAACCGTTCATCTCCTCCCGTAAAGTGGCAATGGCCTCTGGAGTCGTCTCAAAACGCCTCTCCCACACGGAAACGAGAAGCATGAAGACTCCAGCCGTGTACATGGAAGTCTGGTACCATGTCGTGTCGAGACACTTGTGCCTCTGAATCTCGAGTTGGCAGTGAAGCATCCTCCTTGAGACATCCTCGCAAATTGCCATGTTCTCAGCCATCATCTTTTTGTCGGCAGTCATGGCTACCGAAGGATGACGCAGACAGAGACGGAACTCGAGCGCCCAAGTCTTGCAGTAAAGGGCAGGCATGCGAGTCATCTCAGTCTGTTCAGAATGGTCAAGCTGCAGAGAACTAGGTAGTTCATCTTCCCAGTTCTTGATCTGGGCTTCCAGAGCGTTGACCACACTGACATAATTCTGCGGATCCCTCTTGACGCTATAGATGTTGGAGTACATCTCCAGGTAGATGGGGATGATTTTGAAACTGACAATGCCTGGCCAGTAACCGCAGGGAATGGAGCGGGACGTATCGACGCCTTCATCCGACAAAAGCTCGTCGGCGATGGGCTCGGGGAAGCCGACGTCAAATTCCTCCACAGTAATGGGCATCGGCCGTCCTCGACGCCCGGCAACGGCGATGTAGACCGTCATAATGACCCAGAATGTCCTCTTGCGCAGTTCGTGCTGAAGATTTGTAGGCTCACCAGGCTTCCTCGACTCTCGATGGAGGTTCATCTCAAGGGCGCGTTGTAGAGCCAGATTGACAATAATTGAGACACAACCGGGCTTGGGGAAAGCTCTGGTATGCACCGCAATCATGGCCATGGCCTGGACCGAAGCCAAGTCGCGAGAGCACGTCAACTCAAAGAACTTGCTGAGGGCGAAATGGTAATGTTTGTTGGATGACTCGTTCAGTCGAGTACACTGATCAGCCTGCTGCCAGTTTCGAGTGCCGTAATTGAAGTAGATCATGGCAAACACCATGTGAACGATGACGGACTCGGCCACGGTTGGCTTGAAATTAGGTTCATCGTACATGCGCGTCAACTGTCGACCGTTAGCAGAAACAACAGAGAAGCATGAAAGATTGGCTTACCAATTGCATAAAGGAAGGCTTGTGAAGGATAGGGAGGAACGCGGAGAGAGTGAGAAAGTACCAATCTGCATAAGTAAAGGCATCGCTGCGGGAAGGCATTTCGACATGCTGAGGAGGATTGACGTTCATGATGGACTGCAGAAGGGCTTGAGGAGACTTGTTGTACAACGGCGCGGAGACTGTCGCATCAGCTGGAGGCTCGTCCATGTCTGCGGCCTTGAACGATGCGAGATCGACCGTCATGCCAAGGATGGACAATCGAGTTCCCTTGATAGAGCTCAGAGGAGCACTATCACCTCCAACTCCAAGATGACTCTCCTGGGGTCGTGACTCCAAAAGACTTCGAGGGAAGCTGGGCGTGAACTTTGGCTTTGCCGAGTTGTTCTTGACCCATGCGCTTCCAACCTGCGACCATGTATCACCCGTATTTGGATCAGGAATTGGATTGCCCATGTCGTCGAAAGAGACTCCAGAAGGATACTGCGCGTAAGGGGCCCATTGCCAGGGCTTGACCTCGACGCCATTGTCGCCTAGCAGCTTCTCGAGATTGCGGATATGTGCCAACATGTCGCTCTTTTCCCTCTCCAACTCTTGCAGATACCCTCTGCGCTCGGTACGCCCTGTGACACGGTCTGTAACATAGCACTCGAGATTCTGGTTGGTGCAGTGAGAGCATCCCTCGGGGAGAGCATCGCATCGGATCTTGCGAACCTATAAAGCGCGCGGTTAGTATCTCGCCGAAGGAAGCGACCCTGGGCCATGACGTACCTTGCACCGGTCGCAAGCCTGTCCCGTACGCGTATAGGACTGCAATCGATTCTTGACAACGCTGGAAAAGTCGTCAGGGCCGCGCTCCAGCCTCGGCAGCTTCACCTTGCCCGGAGCCTGGACGGGGCCGTCATCTTCGCCATTGCTGGCGGGTCGCTTCGGAGGTCGTCCGGGCATCTTGGGTTTGGAGCGCGGGGAGATGCCCCTGGAGGAAGAAGGTGAAGTTGTCGCTGATGAGGCAGCAGAGGATGAAGTGCTCTTTGTGGAAGTAGACGCGGCTGTAGCCTTGGCTTTGGCCTTGGAAGTGTAGATCGCGGCGGGCTGGCGCGGGCGCCGCCCAGTGGGTTTCGGTCGAGTCGCAGGCGCCTTTACAGCGAAGGCCGTGGGATTGAAGTCGAAGATGCGAGGATCGGGAGCCCAGACGAGGGCAGAGCAGGACTGCGCGTCGAATGGCCAGTTGAGAGATCCTGGCTGCGACGGCAACGATAGCGAAGAGAAGTTGGTGATGGGAGAACTGAGGCTGCGCTGGGCGACGGCATCCATCATCGACACCCAGGACGGGCTGGACTGGTAGTCGAGGGACCTGGAGCTGCTGGTCGCGCCGCTAGAGGCCCCTGCTAAGGCTGCTACTGGGTCTTGCACTGCCGGCACTGTACAGGGGACGGGCCCAGCGGGGAATGCGCTATGCATTAGCGGGCTTGGGCGCTGCAGTTCCGAGGTGCTGGTGGAGGCGCAGGTTGGCCTCGACGAACCCCCGGTCGCGGGTTGGGTGAGTGGCGATGAAGGGAGTAGACGGATGCTTGTGATCGAGACGAGGCAGCCGAGTCTGGACTCAAGCCGTGGCTGTGTTTCTTTGGGTGTTTGAAACAGCTGAAAACTATGACTGCGTTTGACAGGAGCTGACGGGGGCAAGGCGGTCTTCTAGATGTCTTGTCTTGAAGCCAATGTGCCTCTTGGTTCTGACAACTGAAGTCTGTTCAGGTACAGGTTGATATACGCATCCGTAAAATACGACGACGGAGTTGGCGATCAACAGATTCATCACTCAACGGCTCTCTCTTGCACAGGAAAGGCCGCAATTCGCTTGGAAGAAGCAGTCAGAGAGCATCTCTCCCCAACAATGGAAGATGTCTTAACCGGCGAGATTATGCAAGGACAACGGAGATGCCTTCTAGAAGCAGAACGGTATCGCAGTGCATACCTCAACATGTACCGGCAGAGTCTCTGGTCCGAGCAATTGGCAAAGCGACAGGCCCGCCGCCTCAGCTGGCGCCTTGTCTCTGGGCGTTGCAAGGGGCATTGGATCGCTTACTGTAGAAGGTCTAGGGCTTCCACAGGCAAGCCACATCCAGAGAACGGGAAAGTAAAGGAATCATGATTCTGTGGCTGGAATCGAGACGAGGCCGGAGATTCCGTAAACTTGGACGCTCTCGGACGAGGTGATTGATGACGAGGTATGGAGCTGGATCAACAGAGAAGACTCATCAACGGGCAGTCCTCAACTGCGGTTCTGTAATGAGCAAGATCAGAGGAAACCTGCTTCGACCTTCCATGCAAGCCATGGTCTCTCAACCCCTCGTATGCGACCTACCTTACCAAAGTATGATCCATACCCATGTCATGCTGCATTGGAACCAGCCAGCCCTACCGACTGCGCGGTGCCCTGCATCTGCTTCTCTTTGGTCGCCTCGTCTCGTGCCTTGCTGAACGTCGGGTTTATTGTCCCGCTCCCGCTACAGCATCTGTCAACCTTGTATCCGTAGACCAGGCCTCCAGCTGTCCGTCCTGTAGTAATCATGTGGCGCCGGCCTAGGGTCGGCGATTATGGGAGGCAAACGGTATTAGCGGAAGTCTGCTTGTCGAGATGGTGGTGAGACGGAGGATGGCACACAGCAAGGTCGCATATCTCGGCTCTGTGTATAACGGGGTGACGTAAAACTGCAAAGTCAAAGAAGGGGATAATTGAGAATCCCCTCTGTTCATCTAGGACGGAACGAGGGAGAGCCGAGATTCGTGACGTGGTTGAGAGATTTGAGCCTCTATTTGAGTGTGTTAGTGCTCAGTCAAAGAGACAACCAAAGCGAAAACAACAGAAGATGCTGTGTTAGTGGAACAGTGTGTATACAGTGCGAAACATGTGACGGTCTAGACTGTACGTCACCCCGCCGCACCGTCCATCTTGAACCTTACCCCTCCACACCAAAAGATCGAGCCTTTGAACTTCGCGCGACAGCTTTGCGACGAGATAACGAGACGATTAGAAGACTACGACGACGACAACATCCCGCGCTATACCATATCGAGGCTTACAGCAAGGCCAGCCGAACTTTTGTTGCAGACTCCGCGGATCGTCCAAACCTCCTTAGCCTCCCTCCCACCATGTCTCTCGAAACCGTGACTGTCGAGCATCTGCCAGCCTCGCACAAGGTCCACGTTGCCCTATTCCGTGACGTACGGAACGCGGCCTTTTTGCACCAGCAGCTCCTCGGTCGGAATCCGGACTTTGAATACGCCTTTATCGATGCCTCCGTGGTGAGTTCCGGTCCGATCAAATCAGTCACCAGCGCTCGTGCCAAGTCCAAGTCGGGGTACGCGACTTTGACGTCTGGAACCTGTCGCTGATACCAGATCCTCAACAGGTCATTTCTAGGCTTCAACTATTATCCGCTGTCTTCAAGGCTACGTTGGCGGCCGTGAATGGCGCCCTTAGGACCCCTAACGTCCACTCCGAGATTGTCTCCTCTATGAGCTCTTCCAATAACGTACTATAACCTCTGTCGACAAATTTGCCCGAGACTGATCCGGAATTTAGATTGCCGATGCGTACCGCCGCTATGGCATCTCGCCTTCAACCAAGGATCTCATTGTGGTCAAGGTCACCTTTCCAGCGGATAATGGCGCCGAGCCCCTGACCCATGACCAAATCTGGGAGCATCTCAAGACCAATGTCGAGGGAGAAGCATCACCCGTCACAGACGAGCAGATCGTTACTACCAGCGATGTAGCCAAAGTGCGCAAGTACTACAAACTGAACGGCTTGAAGTGGCTCGATGAGATCAAGGACGACAATGTCAGGCAGAAGGAGATGGAGTCACTCGTCATCAGTGCAATGGCTCTACGTGGAGTCTGAACATGATTCTCACCCTGTCACAAAGCATTCGCCAAGGAGTAAAACGTAAGTCATATCTTCATCTATGCTTTGTCTATCTCAAGCATCGAGATCCTAAGCGCCCCGGACTCCTGATCGCTACCCATGATGCAATTGCAAAAGAACAAACATGATATCAAATCCTTTTCTTTTCCCTTTTCCCTTTCTTACGCCAAGCCCACGACGCTCTTGCATCGTCGGACCAACTCGGACCACAGGGCATCCCGGCTGCCCTTGGTACGCTGGACGGCGTCCTTGTTCTCGTGTGCTCGTCGAAGGAGATACTTCATGCACTCGCCAGTAGTTCCCCAGACGAGGTACTTGTAAGCAGGCAGGACCTTGGTCTTGTCTGCCTGGCCTGCCTCGACCAGCTCGCAGCTGACCTCATCAGCCATGCCCTGAAGCTGGGCAAAAGCAATGTCCGACTTGGCGCGGCCAGCGTCGCAGATGGCACGGCTTTGGCGAACAGACTCGGCGTTGTGCGACGCAATGACGAGGCTGGTGGCGGGGTACTCACCCTCGCCCTTGACATCAGCATTCCACTGGCGGGTGAGGACGCTGGCGGCGAGAGAGTCGTAGCAAGCATCGGTCTCCTCCTTGGTATCGTGGAAAAGCTCGCGAGGGTCCGAGTTCAGGTAGGCACCTCGGACAAGCTTGACACCGAGGGCAAAGTTCTCGACCTGGGCGAGGGCGAGGTGTCGGGACAGGACCTCGGGGCAGTTCTTCTTGTAAGCCTGGTATGTGCCAAAGATGACAGCCTCACCAAGACCCTTGTTGTACTTTCGGGTGAACTCGAGAGTCCAGTCGTCGATGCCGTCCTGGAGCATGTCCTGCTCAGCGTCAAAGAGGAGCCGGACACCTCGCTCCTGGGCAAGCTGGCAGATGGAGTCGATGGACTTGTATAGAGCGGGGCTGGGAGGGAGACGATCCTTGAGCTGATATAGAGCGATGCTGCCGGCGCCAGTGAACTTGAGGGCGACAAAGTCACCAGGCTCAGCCATTCGGACCGTCTCGAGAGTGCCTTGGGCCCAAGGCAAGACCTCGTTCTGGATGCATTCCTCTGTCTCCATGGCACCGTTCTTGAGAGCACCGGCCTGGTCCTCAGTAAGGACGACCTCACGGGCATAGTTGAGAATCACACCAGTGAAGCCAATGTTCTTGAGTCCAGCAATGGTGGCCTTGATCTCGGCGGGGTTTTCGCCAGCGCAGAACTGGGCATAGAAGGTCTTCTTGAGGAAGTATCGGAGGACGGGGTTCGTGTCCGAGTTGAGGATGGAGTTTGTGGTGTTGGCCAGGACGTTCATGATGCGCAGCGAGGGAGGCAGAAGAAGAGGCGACGACGAAACGATCATGGTGGCCAGGGATCGCACAATCATGCTCAAGGGCAGGACGGAGAGGGGCGCACGACCGGTACCGACGGGAGGAGGAATAGGGTCGGGGATTGGGTGCTCGGCGAGGGTAGAGGTGCGTCGCTCAGAGGAATGGATGTGACGACGGGTGACCACATTGGCCTTTGTGATGGTTGTGATGGCGATGCATGGTCGGATGGTAGCGGTGCTGGAGGATGCCGCCCAGCGCAGGGGCTGGCAAGTCCCTCGCCGAAGGGCCAAGCTCATTATATCTTCTGGTGTTGTTGAAGGGAAGTTGGAGAAGGTTGCTAGATGGTGGGGGGAATGGATCGGTTTGGAGGGATCCAAGTGAGAGCGGGCGGCTGTGAATTGGTGTTTGTTTACGAAGTGACGGTGCGTTGGAGGTGGCAGCAGATATGAGTTTGGAACTGTGATAAGGCTCTCGTCGAGAGAGATAACAGAGCAGTCAATGGGAGATAAGTTTATTTTTACCTTTGAACCAAAGTTTCTGACCAAGTAGTGTGAGGGACAATGAACGGGTGGCAGACCTTAAGTACTTGTTCCCATGAGCCGTACCTGAGCGGCGTGCGCAACGACGGAGGTGGCGCTATCCCCAGCCATGGTATGGATATCTCTAGTCATTGTGTCCCAGTCCAGTCCCATTCCAGGCATTTCCCAGCTTGCTGTCTAGCTTCCCCCGACTAAGAGAAATCATTAGCCCCCTGCTTCTCCGCAAACGCCGAACCGGGCCGTGTGCAATGGGCAAGGACAGGGCCGAGAGAGGTTACCGGGACTTGGACTGGGGGTCAATTGGGCCAACCAAACCTACGATGGCTTCAAAATGGCCAAGCCAGACGGAGCTGGAGCTTATCAGCCATCACGTGGCGAGGCGACGCCATGCAAAACATGGTAAAGACCGTAAAGAGGGTCAAGGTGTAAAGGCCGAATCTAGCCGTGCGTGGGGGGGGATAGAGAGTCGAGTCTAAGAGAGACGAAAGCTGATTGGGCGGGAAGCGCCGGGACAATGTGAATGCGAAGATTGCCTTCAAACTGGGGGATATCATGGGGACGCACGAGACTTGGGTGAGACGCCGATGCCGCAACAGGCCGATGATACAGTTGTCGAGTCAATTGGTGATGATAATGATGATCTCGGGTACAGCATATGAAGAAGGATCTTGTGGAGAAGATGGGATTTGCATTTACATTTGTCTTTAGGAATTCCTAACCCAGAAGGGAGCATATAGTACACGTTCTGCGTAGATACACACAGAAACATACAGATATCGTGATATCAATGTCTTAGCCATCGTGGGCCTCCAAGCGGTGGTGATAGTGGAGAGGGGGTCTCTCGGCCGGCAGATAAGGCTTCGATGCAACGCCCTTGTGCCGAGATGATGGCGGCTCTGCTCTGCTTCTCTGGCCTGGACCGGGCTAGTCGGAGAAAGCAAGAGGAGAAAATGCTCAATGGAACCAACCAATTCTCGCAAAGCTTTGCTCGTCATGCCTCCTCCTCATTGACATGGCTCCACAAAGACCGAGCAAAGCCGCTCGCCGTCGGCCACGGGAGAGGCGCGCCCACACCAAACGAGAGAGGCCACGCCCGGGGCTCCACCCCGGCAATGGGCTGGGTCCTTGTCCTTCGCCTCTGCTTCCACCAGTCTTCCTTTGCTCCCCTCGTCCCCCCAAAAGTCCGGGCCGCCGCCGGGCTCAAGATGCTGGTTGGTCGTCGTCCTCGTGATCGCTGTGGGACGGGTTAGAGCGTCTTCCACCACGGCGCCGCAGGAACTCGACATATCCGATCGGTCTCCCTCGGGCTAAGCCGACGAGGTCCTGTATGCCACCGTAGACGAGTCCAAACATGAGCCCGTACCTGGCGGTCCGGGCGGCCGTTGTGAATGACAAGCGATCTAGACGCGAAGTGGCCGAACATCGGCGCTTGTTAGCTAAAAACAGAATCTGATTCCACCACCTTTTTGTTTGTTCCACCGTCCGCAATATCTACCCGTCGCTTTCCATGCCCCACCGGGGTGCACATGAGGCGTAAGAGGCCTGTGCCCCCATTCCCAGATTCCCCATATGGGGTTTCTTGTGAGCAAAGGCGCAATCCCGTTCGTCCACATTTGCAAAGAGAAGAGGGGAAAGAAAGAAAAAGAACAAGGGCATCAAGGGAAATTGACCACTTACGCCAGATAGAAAACGCCCCGGCCACGGTCAGGGTGGCTATCGTGGTGGAAAACATGTCGCTCGCCCCGCGATATCGATCAACCGTGCTCTCAAGGGACAGGGCCATCATGCTCCAGAGGCCCGTCTTGAGACCCATGCGGAACCCTTCGCGTATGCCGCCCTGCATGGCGTGGTAATTCTTGCTCTTGTGGTAGAAATACCACCCCGTCGTCGTGTCTGGCATCTTGTGGGCGTGCTCGGCCCGGAACCGCAGCTGCGCCATCTGCCCACCCTGCGTGGCCCCCAGGGAGAAACCAACGAGGGCCGACGAGATCGTTCCCAGCATCAGCCGCGTCGGCGTCGGAACCGAGAGGCGAGGGAAGGCATCCTGGGGGAAGGCTGACGGAGGTTCAAGGTCAGATGGCAGTGCTGTGGTAGAGGGAGCCCAGCCGGGCCGAGGAGACGTTGGAGTAGCCATGATAGGGTGTAACTGGGGTTTGAGGGTCGATATCTGTCTCTTGTCTCGCCCAGACACACGAGGCCGAGCTTGTTGCGAGGCTCGGTGATTGAGGCTGCTGATTTTCGGGTGGGCCTTTTGACTCTCTCTTTCTTTCGGGTCACGAGGTGTGTGGCCGGAGTTGAGCGATTCCGGCGGTATTTTCGCTAGGGACCCAATAATGGCACACGAGGGGCTGAGGTTTGTAATAAATGCTGGTCGAGCTGGGAGGCCCCCATGTCGTCCTCTGTCGAGATGCAGAGTCGACGTTGCTCCAGCTCCATAGGATGGGAAGAGGCTCTTTTGACAGTGTGTATAATAAGAGGCACGGTATTCTGCACGGTTTGACTCTTGGCTGCAGGCGGTTCATGCTCAAGACGTTGCGTTGCAATCACAAGTCAAAGGGGTCAATTGCTTTGAACTGGATGGCAATTTTTGGATTGCCATTGCTTCCATTTCTCTTCTTCTTCTTCTAACTATGCACCCCCACCCAAAGCTCACTCTCAACTGGTGCTGTCCTTGCAAATGTCGCCATCATCTGTCATGCTTTGCTGTCAAAGACCCTGGATGAGATGACGTAGCTAAGACATGTGCTCTCCCGCAATTGACACGCAATCAATCACTTTTTGCCCTTTTAAAGCCCAGGATTACGATACAGAATCATGATCCTTGTTGAGGCTCTGTTGTCACTGTGCATCAGGCAGCACCAGATCCATCGAGGACCCTCTATACGCGTAGGCACGTGATCTCGCGCAAACACTTCGCGACAAAGATGCCCCTCACCACATCACAGAAAGCGGCGACATCTTACAGACCGACGTTGTCAGCTTTCACCATTCGCAGATTGACAAGATGGTTAGGATCCCTCGCCCATCCGACGCTTTGACGATCTATTCCAGCGAAAGCTAACCCGTGATAGGAGCCTGAGGAGATCGGTGACGCCCACATCTCGGTGCGCTTCAAGCACGGCATCCATACCATTTACCTCTTTGTCGATTCCCTCGCGCCCTTCTCCGACGTCACCACGCAGCTCCTCGATGTCCTGACCGAGCGATACCCCAACGGACTGACCACGGCAATCGCGCCCCCAAAGACGACTTCTGTCACTGACGGCACAATACTCGCTTATGGCGCACTCAAGAATGCCAACGACCCCACTGCGGGATGGAAGAAGCTCAAGATCGGGTATGGTGACACACCGACCAAGTTGGGGTTGAAGAACAATAGTCTGATCGCCTTTGCCGTGGTGGATGACGAAGAGGAGGACCCTGCGTTTGAAGTCGAGTGGCCTAGAGAGGATGAGGAGCTGTATGAGCAGCAGTGAAACCACCGAACATAGAGACAAGTCATCACCACCCACTTGCCGAAACCATCCATGGACCCCTCGGGATTGGTTTACGTTTGCGCCTCAAATCCATTGGTGATCCCACGTTCCGATCATCGAGATCATCCCGGCAAGTGATAGGAGGCCGCGCAGCAGAGTCCTCGGAGCAGCCATGGTCGAGGGTATGATAGAGCCTTTCAGCCAGGAGCACTCCTCATGACTAGGATTCAATTTTGATCCCGAGTCATTTGCATCACAAGTTGGCGCATAGAGTCGCAAAAAGGATCACCTAAAGTATCTAGAGTACTTCAGCGTCGCAATCAACACGCAGCGGTGTCGCATTCCAAAGACCAAACAAAGACCATTCCCATCTCCTCCAATCATATGATCTTGGCATGAGTTGACCGACAAATAAAGGGCCTCCCTGTACCCCTTAGTCGTGCGCAAAAAAGGGGTTCTGGTCTGGACCATCTCGAAGGTGGGACGTTGTCTGACTAAGCCCAAAATAGTTTCACGTGTCGCCCGCCAGAAACCCTTCCACGCCTGCTATTCTTGGCAGTACCTTGAAGACCATTTTCTCCCCTTTCTTGATCTTGTCGTTCCTTTGCGCCGTCGCATTCAACGCCTCGTTGCCTTTGAAGACCAATTTTCAACGTGGCTCTCGTATGACGTTGGCTACATGATTGTCGTGGCTTACCTTCGCCATGGCCTGCGCCTTGTGGTGCCGCTGGCGGTAGCAATCACCGTCTACCTATATCTTTTCCCAGTCATCCAGGGATGCGCATTTCCTGTCGAGTCGAGAGACAGCAAGGAGGCGTTTGAGCTAACAAAGAAGTTTCATTGGCCTTCGAAACCTAGTTCTGACGACCGTGCGAAACTCGCCCCTTTCCGACTTCTTGCGCTGGGCGATCCTCAACTCGAGGGCGATACTTCGATCATTACGAATTACCTGGGGACGTTCCCTCACCTCAAGCAAATCTACAAGCATGTGACCTTTCAGACTAAACACTGGTGCTTCCGAGAGCGAGTTCGAAAGACGTTACACGATACGGTCGATTTTTACATGGAGGATATCCCCTACTTTCTCGAGTCGATGCGCAAGCGGTTCGATCTATGGGGCAATGACTATTACCTGGCGCATATCTACCGTCAGGTCAACTGGTGGTCCAATCCTACGCACGTGAGTGTGTTGGGTGACCTTGTTGGAAGCCAGTGGATCGACGATGTCGAGTTTGAGAAGCGAGGTCGACGGTTCTGGAACCGAACATTCCGTGGCACCGAAAGGGTACCGGACGAAATCGCGCGGTATCCCAGCACCGATTACACCCTATCAGGGATTTTGGATGGTAGCGAGGAAGAAAAGGTGTGGGCGAAGAGGATATTGAACGTGGCAGGGAACCATGATATTGGATACGCTGGAGACTTGACCGAGGAACGACTGGAGCGCTTCGAACGAGTTTTTGGAAAGGCAAACTACGAACTTCGTTTCGAGCTTCCCATTTTGGATCCCGAGAAGAGGGCTTCCATGTACCATGGGACCGATAACCCCAACTCGGACCGCATTACTCCCGAGCTTCGCATCATTGTGGTCAACGATATGAACTTGGACACTCCAGCCAAGTCAGCTCCTCTCCAGGATGCTACCTATGCCTTTATCAACGACGTCATTGGAACCTCAAACTCTGTCAACTACAAGGGACACTTTACTCTCATCCTCACACATATTCCCCTCTACAAGCCAGCGGGTATCTGCGTTGACTCTCCCTTCTTCTCCTTCCACACCGCAGCAGACGGTGGAGGTCTCAAGGAGCAGAACCAGCTCAGCGCAGATGCCAGCAAAGGCTTCCTTGAGGGAATGTGGGGAATGAGCGGAAAGGAGAATGCTGCTGCTGGTGGATATGGCCGTGCGGGCTTGATGCTCAACGGTCATGACCACGCTGGCTGCGATACGTACCACTTCATCAACCAGACAAACGGCACTGATGCGTCAGAGCGACAGTGGCAGACGGTCCGGTGGGAAGAAGCCCAGGAACAAAAGATCCCCGGCACCTTGGGGATCCCTGGACGACGCGAGATAACGGTGAGAAGCATGATGGGAGACTTTGGAGGCAATGCCGGCCTCCTGAGCCTCTGGTTCGACCAGGAAACCTGGGAGTGGAAGTTCGAGTACGCCACGTGCCCCTTGGGCACCCAGCACTTCTGGTGGTTTGTCCACATCGTGGACGCCATTGTACTATTATGGATCGGGTTGTACGGAGTCCTTTCGGCGTTGGAAGCGTGGGGTGTTGATGTAGATGGTCGGTTCTACAGCGGTCTGGCTCGAGGTAAAGCTTGGGTTTCGCGGAGACTGCCAGGTGGTCGTGGATCTAAGGGCACGACGACAGTAAAAGCGGCATAGGTTTGGATATGGATAGAGTATATACCCTAATTCCTTGCTTAATATGACGCAAGCGTTCTTGTTTCAACGGTTCTGCTTTACGTTGCACTGTCATGACGCAGGTCGTTGTTACCATTCGCTTGGGACTGAGACATCTGTGTTGTCCCTGACTTCCGAGTCCAATCGCAATCATCGCCCTCTTTGATAGATGCTGCGCTTTACTAGATGAATCGCAGTGACGGGTTAGTCATGATGCGAGCTCTTTGTTCCCGGTGACCTGGAGTAATGGGTGTTGTTCCTGGCTTGTTTCGATGACAACGGTGTTGTACGACAGGATCTGGGACGCGCGGCGATGTTGTACAACTCGGCGGTTGTACGGACCTTGCATGAGAGTGGTGTTGGCCAGATGGAGGCGTGTTCGACACTGAGGCTCAAGAGTGTCATGTCAGATGATGCACGTTCGGCTTTAATTTGTGACGATTCTATTCCTGTCAGGCACGTCACTATTACTATCGGTTGATCTCTTAAGAGTTCATGCCTTTGTGTGTTCATCTCATGTCAGCGTCTCATGATGCTCTCAAGATACCTTAAATGCGCTGGACGTCGTCTGGCTGTATGACCTCCGATCCGCAATCCTTGCTCTCCGATCCACTTCAAGCGGTTGTTTGTCTCTATCGCCATGAAAAGTATCGTTTGATCATAGATGAGCTGGCATAAAGAAGCCTTTCACGTGCCCTTGGACGTTTACATCTCGCCGAGATGTGACACCTCCCATCGTTGCCTAGCGACCACAGAGTGCTTCCTGATCCGGCAACCACAAACACATCCCGTGGAAGTCTGTTTGCTACGACAGCTCTTCGCTGTCACTACGAGATAGTGTGTGTGAAGAGCCGTCGCTGGAAGGACACCAACCGGATGAGACGGCTCGTGTGAGAGCAACTGACCAGGAATGGCAACTACATAAACCTAGAGCCGGACGACTGGATATCCAGTCACTGCGCAGAGGCATTGGACTCGACTGTGCTTTGACAGGAACAGCTACGTTGAGCGATCCAGCGGCAAAGACGATCTTTACTTTTCCCTTCAACAGACCTCTACGACCATGTATTGTCTCCGCCACCTTGCAACACTTTTCCTTTTTACGGCTATATCGCAAGCCGCTCCTCAGAATGATAACAGAAACCTCCAACAAAGGGAGGCTAGAGATGTCCCAAAGGTGCCCAGGGACTTTGGCGAGGATGTGTTGACACACCCGGCTGTCGTTGTGGTGACGACTACCAACTACGAGACCATGCCCGTGGGCACTTATACGGAGACGATATCCGAAGGCGCGATTAGGGTGATTGTCGTCGTCGATGCTACTGCGACGAGCAAGGTAGAATGTCCAGCAGAGTGTGATTGCTCTAGGATAAAGGACAAGGAAAGCGACGAGTAAGTGTTGAACTCTCATATCATGCATAGCCTTGATGTCTCCCCCGCAATTGAGGCACCCGAAAACATGGAGAGAAGAGGCGAGAGGATTTGGCTGACATTATCAGGTACTTTCAATGCATCACAAACCCCAATTGCCGCCCATGCAGAGAACCAGGCCTCACGTCGACATCCTCATCGCCTACTCCCACGCCAACATGTCCTGCCTACTGCGACTGCTCAAAGATCAAGGATAAGGAGAGCGACGAGTAAGTCACCCTCATTTAGCGATGATTCACACACGGCTCACAAATGCAGGTACTTTCAGTGTATCACCAACCCAAACTGTCGTGCATGTAGAGTCGGAGGACCACCCAACATCATGTAACCAAGGAGACAAAGATTGAGAGACTTTTAGTTTAAGAAGAAAAAATATGAATTGACGTTCTTGCTGGTTTGAATTCATGGTATTTGCACAGGCTGATTTCGCTACCCGATGAATAAAAAGTTTCCCTGGTCCTTTGGAATGAACCCGTTAATCCCGTCCCGTTTCACTCAAAGAAATATCCGCGTTGCGCGCTGAAGGATGATGATGGCAAGTGTAAATGCTTGCGGTGGGGGTGGAGGATCAATTAACAACAGCAGTCGAAGCACTCGAGGCAGCATTCACATGTTTCGCCGCAGAGCCAACAGCAGCACAGGGTGGCGATGCTAAATGATCATGTTAATACTCCATAGAGTAATCATATGAGAGTGAGTATCTTACCAGCCGTATAGACAGCCGTGGCTCTTCTCCTCTTGCTGAGGGGGCGGGGCCTGCTGGTATTGCATCTGGTGGTTTTTGTTAGTGATTCGGTCAGAAGGATCACATCACGGCGCGACGTACGGGTTGCGGGGGCGGGTAGCCCTGTCCAGGAGGAGGATAGCCCTGAGGCGGGGGATAATAACTAGTAAAAAAACGTCAGTTTAGCTGTCATTTCTCTAGTGCCATATTGAGGCTATTCACCCTTGAGGTTGGTTCGGGTCGTATGGGGCAGACATGGTGAAAACGGGTCAACAGATGCGATGTTTTTTGTCAGGATTTCAAAAGAGGGGATCGAAAGCAGAGACGGCTAGATATACTACTCTCCCATGCTGCGCTGCTTGTCTCGGCGTGACTACAGCGTGACAAACAAGGGGGTCTTCTGATGACCTGTACCCGTATCTTGGCTATTGACCTTGGCGCAATCAACGACAGACCCAGCAGGAAGCGCCGACTTAACCGTGGCTTGGCATTGTTACACGTGAAGGGTACAGTATTATTTACGCGGGAGACATGTCTGGGCAAAGTGGCTGACGGGAATTAATCAACGGGCGTATCCATCACAGCCTCAGTTTGAACGGGGGGCTTGTAAGGGACCTCTAGCAGGCCCGAGATCTCAGATCGGTTAATACGGCACCCGCCAGAAGTTATTGTTTACGGCCTTGCGAATAACAGCCGCCAAGACTGACCCTCTCTAATTACGGGCTCCAGCTTTTTTTTTTACGCTCGGCTGTGAAAGTCTTGGGAACCCCACCTGAAATGGGGAGGGTTACCCTGGGCGAAGCTGCATGATTCGATGAGGACAAGTCTCGGCAGTGGACTGGTGATTGCGCGTCGGATGGCTGAGTAACTCGACACTGCATCAAGGGTCTCTTGTCTCTTTGCTTGGCAAGTGCTCGGCCTCTCCAGATTGTGAGCGGCAGGGCCATGGACAACAAGGGGCATTTGAGTTTTGCATCCTCCCTTCGGGATCCAACGTCGGCCCTGCCGGAGCCCGCTTTTTTGAACAGGAAGCTCCGTCTTGGAAGTCTTGGAAGGTCTTCTTGGCATGTTTGTTAACTTGGCGAATCGATAAGAAAAAAGGGTAAACAGATGTGGTTGCATGAGAGGAGCATATGCAGTCAGGATTACTGCGTGAGACGCTAACTCAATGGACAACACATAAGCAATGCCCCCGGAAAGGTGTTCGTTCCTGAGAAGTACATGGTTCTCTCATGACCTCTTGAACCGTGCTTCTTTGGTTCTCGGATAACGGCTCCCGTGTGGCATGGATGTTGCAGAGAGGGTTTGCTGATGGCCAGTTCAGCCCATTAGCGGCGCCATACTAACAACGCCTTTCACACCCGACCGTATATAAAGATGGGCTCCCTCTGCTGATTGTTCCCTGCCAACCATCCATTCAGGTTGGACGAGTATTTGCTCAAACACTTGCTACCCGACATGCTTGATCAAACATCAACTAATCTGTCCGCTCCGTCAACATCAAAGAATAGCTATGACTGGGTATCCCAGGTGGACAGCCATCTGGCACACCTGCTTGCATCTTTCACATACCACTGACACTACCTAGAAATTTGGTACCATAGAGTTACGTGGTAGGTTAGATGAGTAGACGAAAGCTCTTACAGAGGTGAAGATAACACCCAGGCGTGGCAGAATTCTTCCATCGCCAAACACCTTCCAAGTCAACCCTCAAAGTCTCTAAAACGGTCCCAGGAAAACCGCCAGACTAGGAGAACATATTCCAAATCAAACGAAAGTTGAGAACTCCTTTTATCTGATGGAACCCGTGGGTATACCGTCCCGATGGATGCCAAGACATCAATTACCCTAGAGGTTCAGGTGCCGTTGGTGGCTTGCAGCATCGACCTGACAAAATCAGGCTGTGAACAAAACCCCTCAATTCCCTTCCTCCATCTTCTTCCATTAGCCGCAACATTCATCAATACATTGCTATGGAGGGCCTGGGTGTGGCTGCAAACGTGATCGCGGTCGTTGACCTATCCGCGAAAGTCACATCAGCATGCGCCGCGTACTTGAAAGCCGTCAAGAATGCGAAGACCGATATCGAGCGCCTGCAGAACGAGCTCAGACGCCTCGATGTCGTCCTCCACGGTGCAGAGAGGCTCGTGAAAAGCCCGAATGGCAGCAAACTTCAGACGATGGAACAATTGGAAAAACCTCTTTCTGATGCTTCATCTCAGTTACAGACACTTATCACCAGGCTGGAAGAGAAGCAGGGAAAGACTCGCAGGGCTATGAGCCGATTTGGGTTTCGCGCTTTTAAATGGCCTTTTGAAAGCTCCGAAGTCGACAGCATCATCCGAGGCCTCGAAAAGAGTCGAGATGACATCTCGATGGCCTTGGCTATCGATAGCACGGCTCTCCACATTGAGACTCAGTACGTATGCTTTCTGCCGTCTGCAACTCTCTTCCTGTACCGTGATTCGTACCGTTTCCATTCTATGAGCTACAGCCATTCACATTTGTGATTTGCATATTTACATAGGCCTTAGCTCCAATGTCCAGCATATCAGCTCCGATGTCCAACATCTCAACTCTGGTGTCCAACATATTGGCCGCATTCTTGACATGTCCAAGATTCCTGTGGTAAAGGGCGCGGCTTTTGACTCCCACACAAACGAGCATGATCCAACGTGTCTCCCCAACACACGAGTTGAGCTTCGACAAACCATCATTACATGGGCAGAGGACCCTTGCAGCGATACCATATTCTGGCTCAATGGTATGGCAGGGACGGGCAAGTCAACTATCTCACGGACCATTGCCCGCTCGTTTGCCGAGAAAAATATGCTTGGTGCGAGCTTCTTCTTCAAAAGAGGTGAGCGAGATCGAGGTAACGCGTCTCGTCTCTTCACAACCCTTGCTGCCCATCTCATAACCCGGGTGCCCGAGATGGGACCGTTGACCATCAAGGCGATCGAGGATGAGCCATATCTCCCAAACAAGTTCATCCAAGAGCAATTCGAAAAACTCATCTTGGGTCCGCTCCACGATTTGGACAGACGCATGTCTACCCCAAGAGTTCTCGTTCTTGTCATTGACGCGCTTGACGAATGCGATCGGCTTGCCGATGCCCGGCTCATCATTAACATCTTGACGAGGCTCAGACCCCTGAATTTGATCAAGTTGAAAGCCTTCGTGACAAGTCGGCCTGAGCTCCCGATTCGCCTTGGCTTCGATGATGTCAAGGGCAAATACAGAGATCTCATCCTACACGAGATACCGAAGCCTATCATTGAACACGACATATCAGAGTTCTTTCAGCATCAGCTTGGGCAAGCCAGACTTGAATATAATCGTCAGTCGGACCCCAACGGCCAACTCGGGCCCGAGTGGCCAGGCACACATGCGACCAATGAGCTCATTCAAATGGCCATTCCGCTCTTCATTTTTGCTGCTACGATTTGCCGATTCATTCAAGATCCCTTCTATGACCCCTTGACTCAACTCGAAAAGGCTCTCAGGTACAAGTCCTCAGCCCAGGATTCCGAGATGCAAAAACTCGACACGACATACCGTCCAACTCTTGACCAAATGATTGCTGATAGACCTGAACGAGCTAAAAAGAACCTTCTGAGAAATTTCAGAGACGTGGTAGGCGTCATAATCCTCCTAGCTGAGCCCCTCTCCATCTCAAACCTTTCTCGTCTTGTTGGCACTCCCATACCTGACATACAGGGCCTTCTTCGACACCTGCATTCTGTCCTGAGCGTCCCAAATTCCCTCCAAGAGCCGGTCAGAATGCTGCATTTGTCCTTCCACGACTTTCTCGTCGACAAAGACCTCCGCGAAACCAACCCCTTTTGGATCGACGAACAAGAAATGCATAACAAAATTTCTACCAAGTGTTTGGACCTGATGTGCTCTGCAAGTCACCTGAAACAGGACATCTGTGGCCTGGGTTGGCCAGGCACTCGACGGACAGAAATGAAACAAGAAGATATCGACTTGAAGCTTCCAGATCACGTCCGATATTCATGCCTTTACTGGACTCATCATTTGGAGGGCAGCGGTTTGATGATCGCCGACTCCCATCCAGCCTTCGACTTCCTGAAAGACTACTTCCTATTCTGGCTTGAGGCGCTCGCTCTTCTAGGGGAGGCGCACAATTGCAGCTCCATGATTGCTTCTATACAGTCTGTCGTTGACGTGGGTTATTTCTAGTTCTTGGACTTTCAAATGCTGACATGCATCGCTTAGCCAAAGCATGGGTCAGGACTATTCAGTTTCCTCAGAGACGCAGCCCGATTTGTCACCAGATTTGATACCATTATCGATGAGTACCCGCTCCAGATATATGCCTCGGGTCTTGTATTCGCACCGGAAGAGAGCATTGTGAAAAAAACTTTCCGGAAATGCATACCCGAGTGGATAACACAGATGCCTCAAGTTCCAAAGGCTTGGGACGCGAGCCTACGTGTGATTGAAACATCGTTGGACAGCAAGAGTGCGATGAGCTTCCTACCGGATAGTAGGAGCCTCCGGACGGTTTCCGAAGACGGAGTGATTCAAGTCTGGGATACCATGACAGGAAAACAGAGCGACAGTGTCAAAGCCGATGGCGGACATCAAATGGTCTTCTCCTTGGATGGAGAATGCTCCCTCTCAACAGAGAAGGATAAGTCTGCCCTGGTTTGGGTCACTCCGACAAAGACCATCTATCACAGCTCGAACCAGTCGATAGAATGTCTTGCCTTATCATTGGATGGAAAGCAAGCTGCATTCGACTCAGTCAATGGGTCAGCACTGGTCACTGACTGCCGAGAAGGTGAAATGCGACAGCAGCTCTATGGAGAGGGAGGGGCGGTTCGTAAAATCGCTTTTTCTCCAAACGGAACGCTACTCGCCGTCGCCGGGAACGACATGATGCGGCTATGGGACCTTGACTCGGGCCAAAAGACCGAGGAGTTTCTAATTACCCAAGGTCCCTGGAACATTTGTTTCTCGGCGGATAACACACTGATTGCTAGTTGCCACTCTAGCTGTGTTCTGGTGCACGATGTTAGGACTGGTAGGGTGATTCAGACACTCGGAGGCCACACTGATGGAGTCTCGGCGATAACGATCTCACCAAATGGTCGGCATCTTGCATCAGCTTCAGCGAAGGTGGTACGCCTTTGGAATCTGGCTACCGGCAAAGAGGTCCAGCGATTCGAGGAGCCCTCTAACACCATCGATAACAGAGTCTTCAACGTGGTCTTCTCCCCTGACAGCAGCTTACTCGCAGTATCAAGTCAAGGCACAATCCTGGTCTGGGACCCAACCATAACAGATGATGCAGATGGCTCGAACGGGGATGCCAGATATATCTATCAGCTAGCACTCTCGCAAGACGGAAGTCAAGTGGCCTCGGCCTCAGAGGATCGTACGGTTGGAATCTGGGATCTCGACACTGCGAAGAACATCAAGGTGATGGCTGGCTTACTGAGGGAAACACTCTTTGGGATGTCTTTCTCCACGACGCAAGAAAACTGTTTACGGGTGGTATCCTATGCAAATCTTGTCCAATGCCATAATCTGGCCTCAGACAAAGAAGTTTGGGTGGAACGTTTCGGAGATGAGCAGTGGATGAAGGAAGTTGTGTTCTCTCCAGATGGCAACAGCCTTGCCCTGGTGTACTCGCGAGTAGTCAAGATTTGGGATCTCTTGACAAGGAAAATCCAACACACACTAGAGGCAAAAGATAAAGGTGTCTTTTCGCCAGACAGTAGAATGTTTGCATCGGTCACGGCCACAAACATCGAAGAAGTGACAATCTGGGACTTGACATCTGGGCGCCCCGAGCAAAGGCTGAATGTTAGCCTTCGTGGTGTGGGCTTCAAAGAAGTTTCTGCACTTTCACTTCATGATTCTACCCTGGCTGTGGCTATATCCTCAAGATACTCGCCATATTTAACGTTCTGGGATATCAACACTGCGACTTGTCTGAGCAAGATACGACTTGGTGGCTGCATCAGATTCATGGAGTTCAATGCAACCGGTTCCCACCTCATCACGGAACGAGGGGAAGTCAAGCTTCCGCCACCGAACCCCTATGGTGATCGAGTTGAAGGAACAGAGCCCCGTGAGCGCTTTGAGGGGTATGGCGCAACGGAAAGCTTTGCATGGATTACGTGGAAGTCGAGGCCCTTGATGTGGTTACCGCCCAGCCGTCGACCCTTGAGGTCTGTTCTTTCTTGGAGAGCATCTTTTTTTATTGGTTCAACCGTTATTCTCGGAAGCAACTCAGGTCTTGTATCTATTCTCAAATTTGTCGAGACACCGCCATGGGCAATCAGAGCGAGACCTGGCTCGCAGAGCTCTTCAGGGTAGTTTCAACAGAGTCTACGGAAATAACGAGAAGTTGATGCTCGGCCTTGTGTCAATATTGATCTCATGTGCAGCCCGTGGCTTCGCACTAGTGTTTTAGAGGCTGACCTAACAGAGCAAGCTTGTACGTAAAAAGGCTGGGGCTCCGTCCCGACTAGTCGGGGCGCCTCACGAGAATGGGAATAAAAGGGGAATGTGGATGGAAGCCGAAACGGTCTCCGAGCTGAACAAGCCAAGAAGTCTATTCTGGCGTGGTTTCAGGGGTCGGTCGGCAAATGTGTTTGTGGCTACCTATACCTGGACATATTGTCGACATGTCAGCCTCAATTCAGGGGAAAATGTGTATATTATTGCTTCTTGACATGATTCAGCCGTCCCTGAGAGATGAGAAGGGGCGTTTATTGTCCATTTGCTCGGTACGGGAAAGTGGCGGTCGCGAGATGGAACAACAGAAATTGTCTGTGAGTACGTGGCGATGTCGGCAAAGGGCGTTAGCTTCGGAGTCAAAGACCAGATTGACCCAAGAAGGACAAGCATAGATAGCGTCAAGACGAAAGACTACACTTCATGTCATACGATCTAGAACTATAGTCTCTAGAACTAGGCGGCTCTTTAACTCTGCAACGTGTATCCAACGACTTCACGATGATCCTCAGGAGTGACCGACTTTTCCGACAGCCGAACACGCGTACTATGGAGTTTGTAACCGACGAGGTTGGGTCCGTGGCGCTTTGGGGCTGGCTGACGACAAAGTCTGGGCTACCGGGAGCCTGCTGCGTTTAAGCATGTCTAAAAAACGAATAGTGTGCGCCATATGGGGACCACGGGGATAAACGAAAACGTTAGAACCAACAACTTTTTCCACAAAATTTTAGAGCCAACAGCTCGGTTCGACCAATATGCGAAAAGCCGACAGCCTGGTCAGGACCCAGTTACCTCCCTACCTACGTATGCAAAGCCCACAGCCTGATCAGAGCCCACCCCGGATCCAATATGCAAAAAAAAGCCAACAAATCTGGGCGTCTGACCAATACAAAATCCAACAGCCTGGTTTTTTCGGCTCATCGGCCGCCGCGTGGATGTCTTGGCAGGGTCGAGAACATGATCTTTTCGCAACTGCCGTTACGCCTCCGCGTGAGGAGAGACAGGAGAGGCAGAGAGCTATTGACAATAGTTTGTTTTATGCAGTGTGAGCTGTGGACGGCAGCCAACGGACATCACGAGAGTTGAGAGTCTTGGCAATGTCATCTTTGTCCGGGGAGGCATAGAACAGAAGCAATAGAGGAGAGTGTGAGGCGTAACTATTGAATATTCGGGCTTCATGGTAAGCCGCCATGTTGAGGAGGCAAAAGAAGGTGAGAAGAGAAAAAAAAGGAGGACGAAGAGGTCAACTCTGAATTATAAAAGGAGGGTATTCCGACCTCCAGAGACAGAAATCATCACTCACACTCAATCATCTCTTCACAATCATCTCTTCTGCCTCTTCTCTCTCCTGCTTGCCTCGTCCAATCATTCAAAATGAAGTACCAAGCTCTCGTTGTTCTCTTCGCCACTGCCGCTTCGGCTGTCTCCCCGCCTGTGTGCGCTGACCGACCTGCGGCTTGCGATGCCATGACCAAGCAGGAAAAGAACGCTTGCAAGAAGAAGATTGGTATGTCTTCTGCTTCTTCACTGTTTTGACTCTTCTGACAATTTCTAGCTGCTCTGGATCTCCGTGCCGAGATTTGCCTGGCTCCTCCTAAGACTGTCACTCGCACCGAGTTTGTCTACCCTACCAACACGGTGACCAAGACTCTGGATCCTATCCCCATCACTGAGAAGGCCACCAAGACCATCACCAAGAAGGGCCCTGCGTGAGTATTTTACCTTGCAAAGCTTCATCGTGCGCATCTAACTCTGGTAGCATCACTCCTCCCACCATCACTCTCACTGCTACCGAGCATGAGATTACTCACGAGACCGTCACGGATACCACTACTGAGACGGACTACATCACTGAGTTTAAGACTGAGACGTCTACTCAGACTGATACCAAGACTGAGACCAAGTAAGACGAGCAGAGCAAACTGTTGAACACTTCGCTAACGATCTACAGGACTGAGTCCAAGACGGAGACTGTTGACTTTGTCGCTCCTACTTGCGCCCCTGCCGGCAAGCGAGCTCGCCGCGACGAGGCTCTCCCCAAGGACTGCAGTAAGTTTACCCTTAATCACTCCCTGTATCCGATCATACTGACTCTTCTCTAGGCTGCCTCCTGACCGTCACCAGCGGCCGTGCTCCTGATGCCACTTCCACCGCCACTGTCACCAAGCGCACCACCACCGTCACTGAATACGAGATGAACTCTATCACCGGAACCGTGACTCGCACCGTCACCGAGACCAAGTTCACCAACAGCAAGACCGTCCAGGCTCCTGAGACCACCATCACCACCACCGAGACCGAGACTCAGACCGACCACGTTCCCACCACCGTCCACACTGCCGTCACCCAGACCAACACTGAGACCAAGACCGAGACCGAGACGTCCACCACGACCTCGACCCAGACCAACACTGCCACCGAGACTGCCCCCGCCTGCGCCAACCCCACCGCCTGGGTCCAGCCCGGCAGCATCAAGATCCCCAACAGCATCTCCCTCAAGAAGGACACCATCTACAAGACCAACAGCGAGACCGCCGCCAAGTTCCTTACCCGATGCTGCGAGAAGTGCTTCTCTGCCCAGAACTGTGACTTCTTCAAGACCACCACTACTGTCGGCATCACCAGCTGCGAGCTCTACACCACCAAGAACAAGGCCGGCACCTGCACCCCCGCTCAGTGCCCTCTCGGTTTCCCCGTCCTGAACATCGGTAACAAGGATTCCAGCGCCTACTACCGTGGTCCTTGCTTCAAGTCTTCTGCCAACTAAGTTGGTGGAGGAGCTGTAGCTATGATAACAGATGGGCGTGGCAGAGCTTCAAGTCGACCGGAGCTTCAAGGATTTTTACGCGCTTACCTGGATTTGAGATGACCCTTTTTGACTTTGGTCGGCTAATTGGTGTTTTTGTATGTATTTGATTTGTAGTGTCAATAATTTCTTCTCGTGATGGTTGGTCTTGGCTCTGGCGAGACTTGCTATCATCTTTTTGTACAATTTTCGTCTTCAAACGCGTGACATGATATGAGTTTCCTGATATAAAGATATCCCGCGATTATCATGCTTCTCCATAATATGTTCTAGTTTTCCTTTCTCTCAAGACCGGCTGTGTTGATCCCGTGGCATGTTTGCAGTAGTAGATCAACTAGCCTCGCCTGCCACAGCACGCGTGACCCAATGTTTATGTGCATTTGCATATAGAGTATTTCCTGTCTAGCAAGAGAGAAGTCACAGCTTCAAGCAACGTCAAGGTTAGGTTTTTAGGCTACCGCCATGGAAAGATAACTATAAATAACCCATGTTCTGGTAGTTTACGGCATTAGGATTAATGCCGCTGTTTTATCGAGATGGCGCTCCTGGTGGTGTGTCTTAGAGGTACATTTTCCATGCGACGGGAAACCGCACATAAGGCACACTGTACGTGTTATGGACATGTACTCCCAGCTCAGCCCCCCACGCATGTAGGCGCCTTAAAGCAATCTAGTCAGCTGTTAGTGATGCAATAGTTTGCCAGCACAGGATGCACATAAGCGACGAGGCTTGACCTTGAGGGAATTTGTGCTGAGAGTAAGGGGACATAAAAGTTATGTATTTATGCTTCTGTTTCTCGGAAAGATCATTTACTGGAGATATTCTTCTTCGCCTCAACACGAGAGTGAGCGTGGTTATTACGAATGCTACGCTGGAATGCCTCAAGCCACTTCCCACCCACTCTAGACCAAAGTGGTTAGCACATTAACCAGGCGATACGAAGGGGGTGTGATTGACTTCGATCCCTGTTGAGTTGCTCCGAGGCCCCCCCCTGGCCCCGTGCAGCCTTTTGACTGAGTGATTGACTTCGAAGCAAAAAACATTGGATCATCAGAAGAGGGGAAGAAACCTTGTTTTCATCATCCTTCTTTCCTCTCATCAAGATACATCATGGATACGGACACAGTTGAGGCGTCAAACGAACCAGACCGCCATTGCGTCTCTTACAGATGTCGAGTATGTCGCTTCTCCATCCGCGTGGGCGAGACCGTGGTTGCAGGTAAGTACCAAGTCATGAAAGCAATAGGGCGGGCAGAGCTGACATGGGGAAATCAGACCTAGGTGACGGTAGACTCACGCCGACTTTCCCTTTTAAGCCCCACGCGCATCTCGAAGAGATCTCCAATGTGGCCCTTCAAGGCTGTCACCTCACATGTCCACATGAGGAGGGTGACCAGCTGCCCGCTTATCACGCTGAGTGTCTTCGATACGCGCTGCCGCTCACCAAAGAAGGTCTCCGTGCTACCCAGTATGCCTATGAACCTACCACATCTGAGGATCTGAGGCGCGCCTTAAGGATCCAAAATCTGGCGGCGAGGAGGTTGCAGATTGACTGCCCATTTTTACCCGCCGAAGTGTGTCTTTTCATCACAAAGGAACTTGCGAGAGTATGTGCCGCAACTACCACTCATGAGATGTTGCAAGGTCGAAGCCTGCAAGCATTGGATTACGAGTTGGATGTTTCAAAGCCTGTGTGGGCTCGTTACACCTCCATTGATGGCATTCGCTATATCGAGTCTCTTTCCAACACGGGGGACTCTCAGAGTGTCCTGCTTCTCAGTGCTGATAGGCAACCAAGGACTGAGTTTCTTTACGTCTTGGAAGATCACCTGGGTATAAGGCAAGTAGTGTTTGCCAGCTTCGAACATGCCCGCAAGCTATCGGCTTTCTTGAGCAAACCAAAGAACGATGGCTGGTGGCAGACCGTTCCCATCATCGGCGAGAAGCTCCTCATCAAGTCTGATGTAAGTTATTTGGGCAATTGGAGCCATCAATACTCACTGTCTTCTCATAGGGCTTCAAATTACGTTTCATTATTGCACCGTCAACCCAAAACATTCTAGACGCCCCAACCGTTACATGGCCTAGACCCATGGCCCCCTACCAAGAGCCCATGCTTGGGAATTCGGTCACACATATGGTCAAAACGGAAATCAGGGACCTGTCTCGATTCCACTTTCGGAACATGTCGGTCGAATTCAACGACCCGGCTATAACTGGATACTCAATTTGCTGGGCAAATGGTATCAGGGGCATCCACGCACATTATGGGATGGAGAAGTTGGCCGCCTATGATGACTTTGATCTGTGCCATGAAACCCCCACTTGGATCTATATGCCTATTGATCCTGGTGAGCGTATCATTGGCATTTGGACTAGGAGTGGGTTCGACTCGTTCAATACCGGAATGATGGTAAGAACGACCTATTCTCTCGATGATGACCTTCTGACATGTTTGAAAAGTTCGAGACAAATCATGGAAGACAAGTCGTGGTCGGATACTGCAAAACCTCTGACAATGAGCTTCGTCTTGATTCACTCATATATTGGGCGGACGTAATGCACAATGTGACCAGACAGCGTTTTCGACTACATTACCAACTCTCATACCGTGGAATTGAACAGATCGCTGCCCAACAGTCGAGCGGCCCTGGACCTGTCCAAGCAGATGCGAACATGCCGCCATGTCCCTCTAAACGCTTCCGTCCCTTTCAATTCTGTCATTACTCCTCCGTCAGCCTAGAAAACGTGGTGGAAATCATCCCTTGTCGGAGGAAGATTTGTCCAATCGATACCCCTTACTGGGCCATGACCGGTATCCTCGTGCGATACGAGGATGGCAGTCAAGACAGCGCAGGCGATTTCCGACTAGACTGCGCGGAGGAACCTATAAATTTCCAGGGTGAAACTTTTATCAACGTGGGCTCCATTGAGAAAACTGACTCCGTGTACTGGCATGTGGTGATGCTTGTTCCTCACGGTGTGGATAATGAACTTGCTTGGTGGGGTGTGCCGATGCAGGGGGAGCTTCAATGGTGGATTGGCGATGAGGGCCGGTGCATGTTATCCTCGGTTGACAACATGGGCGAGGTCGACTCATGGGGATATACAATATAGGATGGTGCTTGCGAAGGGGTCATTAGCAATACCTGTTATCAAGACGGTTGAATCTAGGTAGTTAGTGTTAGGCGAGGAGCGTACGAACCTACTAATGAATATAAGTACAGAGTCTTAACCTCGGTGATTATGGTAAGCAGTGAGATATAATGTATAAAGAGAATTATTCAAGATTATGTTTATAGAAAGAGGTTCTCTTGGATACTCCTTTTCAATTGCAGAGCAGAAGGCTGATCGTCATTGTATTACAAGCCACTTCTGAGACAAATTACCCTAAAGTTGGCTGGCCGACGCAAGGGGTTTCAGATTTGAGTTTAAGTAATACGTCCGTCAGCTCAAAAAAATATTTCTTCTCCATAAACATCCTCATCCTCACGCCGAATCAAAAACACCATGGATGAAGCCCAAGAGCCTACGGATAATGATCGCATGGATGAGCCAGAAGGCCATTGCGTCTCACGCAGATGTCGGCTTTGTCGGTTCCCCATTGAAATGGGCGAGATGGTTGTCGCCGGTAAGTCCAGCCAAAGTCGGACCCATCAATCTAGCTAGAAGCTGACACTCATGAACAGCCGTGGATGGGTGGCTCACGCCAGCTTACGCCTATAAAGAATCTGCCCGTTATAATGAGGATAAGCATCTGCTTCTTCAAGGTTGTCGAGTCGATTGCGCCCATATGGACGGGGATGAGGGACAGGTTCCTTGCTACCACGTCGCATGTAGGAAATATTCGTCATGGCCCACAACCGAAGTGCTTCGTACCGCTGAGTATACCTATGAACCCACGATGGCTGAAGATCAGAGGCGTGTGGCCAGGACCCGGCTGTTACTGGGGAGACGGCTGCAGCTAGTTTATCAACAGCTGCCTGCAGAAGTATGCTTCATGATTGCGGGTGAGCTTGTTCGCGAATTTGCCGCCATGGCTACTGCACATTTTTGGCGAGCTCCCCGCTACGACGGTCGTGTGAGTATCTTGTTGCACTTGACTAGAGATATCCGGGCTCAGTACACCTATCTTGACGGGGTCCGTTATATGGAATTTCTGAGCAGCTTGCCTGACGCTGAGGGCGACCTGGTCCACGACGCTGCGACTTCATCGACGATTGATACTATCCATGTTTTGGAGGATCACATTGGAGTCAGGCAAATCTTGTTCTCCAACCCCGAGCGTTCGCAGAAGCTTGAATCTCTTCTCAGCACCCCAGTGAGAGGCGCCTGGTGGAGCAACATCCCCCTCACAAACACTGATGATAGATTTTACGCCGTCTCTGATGTAAGTTATTGTCTAGCTTGCGGGTGTCCACGTTTGACATGTTTATTAGGGCGTTAAAATACGATGTATCGAGAACGGAATAAGACTGCCCATCCCAGAAGCATACAGTCGGGTGATGTGGTCCAGACCCATATACCCGGCACATGAACCAGTTCTTCGCTACTGGGACTTGAATACTTGGGAAATCGACGACGAGAGCCATTACGAACATCTATTTGTACAGAACACCTTCACTCGGCGGCGCTTTCGAACCGTATCGCTTGACTGCAACGACCCAGCCGTTACTGGGTACTCTATCTGTTTCATGTCTGGAATCAGGGGCATTTACGCTCATCGCGGAGAAGACTTGGAAATGTACAATGACGTTGACATGTACACCCGTGATGGTGTTTGGATGCATATGCCAGTTGACCCCAAGGAGCGTATTACGGCCATCTGGGTTAGATGTGCCAATAACACGTCGCATTCCGGACTGATGGTAAGGACAGCCTCTCGTATTCTTACGATAGCCTTCTGACATTCTTTGACAAGTTCCAAACAAACAAGGGTAGACAAGTCATGTTTGGATACCGTGTGGACGGTGAAAATCGTCTGGATGAAGAGCATCTCTGGACGGCTCTACCCGGC